>SKCR01041480.1:0-143490 GCA_019454045.1 Zanthoxylum bungeanum
CTTTCCTAAGGTTTTCCTCGATCTTCTCCATCCAATCTGCAGCCGAGCTCCCTAATGATTGGTGGTTTCCGCCTTCCGCCATTGTCTCACTACGCGAGTTGCTTTTTGTTGGTTCCCCACAGACGGCGCCAACTGTTGACGGCTGATTTTGGTCTCAGGGGCAATATGGGAATATCACTCCCGAGATAATCCTCCCTCAATAGTGAATTTGTTTGGTTATGGGGGACCAAAGGCAAATTTAGCAAAAGACAGATAATACGCCAATCGACAAGGAGAATTAACGTGGTTCGGTGGATCTTGGTCCGACCTACGTCCACGGGCACAAAAAGGATGATACTTTTATTATTGATATATGCTTCTCTGATATCTCTTGTGTTTACAAGCTTGATCGTAGTGATCTTCCTCTTGATTCTGATCTCAACTCCCAATGCTCTCAACTTTTTACCCTTATGCACACTCTACCCTTCTATTTATAATAGTGTAGAAATCAGATTCCTTCTCCTACAAGAATTTCCTAGTTGAAACAATTCCATTTTCCCATAAGGATTCCTAATTAAAACTATTCCCTTTTCCCATAAGGATTCCTAATTAAAACTACATTCACTTCTTTTATCCTACTAGGACTCTGACTCACCAGTTTTCTTTATGAAAATAGGATAACTTATTATCTTATCTTGTATGGATAAAATGTCTTATCTTCCCGAACATGTCTTGTCCTATGCTCGGTTTTCACGAGGTCGGTCTTCATGTGGTCGGTCATAATAATCCTTTGAACTGAGAATGCTGCTGTCGACCTGATAATTGCCCGGTCATCTTGAACTCAAGTGCTCGGTTACCGATCATAAAGTGCTCGGCCCCTCACTCATGTGGTCGGGTCGGTATTAATGATCTCGATCAACAAGGGAGTTACCCTTTTACCCTTGCCGTGCTGCTTAAGTACCATAGTGCCTAAAAAACACCATCAACAAAGTTTTCAAGAGATGATAAGAACAACTTCTAGTTCTATACCTTTGAAACTAAATAACTGGTGGCACAGCTCTAGATGCTGAATTTCGACTTCGGCATATAATCGAGAATTTATATGATGGGGATATTAGCGATTCAGCAAAACAAAGATAAGTGAGCGTGGAGTAACTGCCCACCGGTGTGGTGGATGCTGTTGGCACTCTGACTCTCAAGTTAGTGATGATGAGGAACTAAAAGAAAGAGAAGAACAAGGCATATAGTTACTTTGACCTTTGTTGATTGTCGTGAGGGCTGTAGGCTGATGTTTAGGGAGTTCAGTTTGCTTTGAGAACTCGAGTGTGAGAGCCAAAACTTCAATGCCTAAATCCTTTGGATCCCCTGTCTTTTTATAGGCTATGAAGTAGTCTTTTAGTCAGTTTAGGATTCATTGCAAGACTCGTATTCCAATCCTGTTTAGGAAAATGGTAGTAGAGTAGGGACTGAATTAAAAAATGTTTGGATTTACGGGATTAGGTGTAATCCCTATCGTACTTAGATTGCTCCACTGTGTTTGTAGGTAACCGATCTTCACCTAAACACCTGGTTTCCTTATTTAAGAGGAACTGTTGGGATATATGCACTAGAGCTTCATGTAATGTAAATGGTTTTATATGTTATGAAATAAAATGATGCATTATTCATTTATCAAAGTGTTTGTTTAAATTTCGCATATTGTAAATTATCTTGATTACCCTAGATTACACATTTACCTTCAGACTTAGTGTATGAGTGTCATATACAAGAGGATTTAAGTCTGAAGTTGGTAATCTAAAATAGTCCATAGAGAGCAAACAAAGCGGATACTTTATTTTTGGTTTATCTACAGCTGCGGTCCATTCTATAATTGTATGGCGACCTTGATCCAGGATCGTCCATGTGGAGACATGAAAATGTAGGCACCTTGTATGATGTGATCATATAGGACTAGACCCAGATAGAAATGACTTTCTTAAAATATCCGTTAAATAAAGAAATTCATTTCGATCTACTAGATGGTCATATATGGATTAATCTTAACCCTGAGTGTACTACGAACTCCTGCATAGCAGGCTATGTCCTTTGATTTATAAAGGTGAGGTTGATGTAGCAGTCCCGACCAATAGCTACGTACTTTGAGGGCATGGTCTGGTGTGTAGCTGGGGACGTTTTACATAGACATGAAGTTCACTCTTTCTTACGAGAATTAGAGGAGTATCTTCTTTAATGGTTGATTCAGTACTTGAACAGTTAGAGCGCTCAAGTCTTTCTATTACGAATAGAAAGATTAAAATTCACAATGGTTATGAATAAATCGTTCATTAGAGAATCAATAGTACTTAAGGTAAAAATAATTAGAGGGGTATAACAGACATTATGACCCGTCTGTAATTACGAGATACTCGTGAAGGGTTAATCTATATGTAGTGACTATATCGATGGACACCGACGTGATTCGGCTGAATATACTATTTGCGGCAATGAGAGTGCAGCTTCTTGTTTTTAGTGGAATAACCCGAAGTTAATAATTCGGAATATTTGATTAAGAGCTTAATTAATATTTCAAGATTATTAGAACTCGGAACCGTAGGTCCACTATTCCTCGTGCTGGCTCGATATACTGTAGCGGATTTAGTATAATTAGATAGTCCAATTAGACCTAGCCGGCTGTTCGATTTCGGTTCGGAACCGAACCGAACCGGTCGGTTCCCGGTTCCACAAGTGTGGAACCAGAACTGAACCGGTTAATTTTGGTTCGGTTTCGGTTCCACACTTAAGTTGAACCAGAATCGTAAACCGAACCGGTCAGTTTCGTTTCCGGTTCGAACTTTTTTTTTAATTATATAAAAAAACCGAAAATAATTTAAAATAATTTAGATTAATTATATAAAAAAAACCTTATGGTTCTGACAGGAACCCTACGGTTCCAACCGGAACCGTACGATTCCGGTTGGAACCGCTGGAACCGTTCGGTTCTAGCGGTTCAAACCGATTTGGTTGGGGTCGAACTCTAACCGAACCGGTCCTTTACGGTTCCAACCGGTTCGGTTCCGGTTCGGAACCGGAACTGTGGCCGGGTCTAAGTCCAATTATATACTCACAAATGAATAAATATTATTAATATGATTAATAATATCATTTTGTCACACTTGAAACTATATATTAAAAGTTAATATATGGTTTTGATAATTATATTATACTTATTAAATCCATAAAATTAAATTATATTTGATATAATTTAAGTAAGGTCAAATTTGGAATTTCAAGTTATGGGTTTTGGAAACCCTTGATTACTTTTGGAAGTTATGATTTTCAAAAGGTTAATTGTATATTTACTTTTGCAACTATGTTATGAACAAGTTGACTTTTACATTGACCCAGCTGCTTAATGAGCTCACCCACTACGAGTCCATGCTTTTGGATCCTCGTAAGCCCAGTGCTGAGGCAACTGTTGTCGAGTCTTCAAAATCTGCAAAGATGATGAAGAATGGAACTGGGAAGGCTAATGCTAAGTCCATGAAGTAGAATAACAAGAAAGGCTCCAAGGATGCCAAGCTCAATGGAAAGTGTTTCCAATGCAACAAGAACAGGCATTGGAAAATGAATTGTCCTAAATACCTTGCTGAGCTGAAGGAGAAAAAAACTACATGTAAATATGATTTACTTTTTATTGAATCTCTATTAGTGGAGGATGATAAATCCGCTTGGATTGTTGATTCTGGAGCACTAACCATATTTGTTCTTCTTTGCAGCTACTTGACTCATGGAGTGACCTTGCTGAAGGTGACTACACTATGGGGATTGGCACAGAGGATGTCATTTCAGCAAGAGCAGTGGGAGTTTCCAGTTTAAATTTTACAAATAATAGTTATTTAAATTTGAACAATGTGTTATTCATTCCTGGTTTTCGAAGGAATTTGATTTCTATTTCTTAACTTTTGGATGATGGTTTTTCAGTTTCTTTTAATAGCAATTTGGTTATTATTGGTAGAAATGGATTAACCATATGCACAGGAAACTCTGAAAATAACTTGTATGTGTTAAGACCGTTAACACATAGGTCATTGCTCAACGCTAAAATGTTTAAGGTTGAGAAACCTAAAATTAAACAGTAAAATATTTCTCGCGATGACACATATATGTGGCATCTTAGACTTGGTCATATCAGTCTTGACCGGATAGATAGGTTGATAAAGAACAGAGCCTTAAACCAGTTAAAGCTTGGAATTTTACCAGTCTACAAATTCTGTTTAGAATGGAAAATGACCAAGAGACCTTTTACTAGAAAAGACATAAGAGCTAGTCAACCACTTGAGCTTATACATTCAGACGTTTACAGACCGATGAATGAAAGTGCCCAAGGTTGTTATTAATACTTCGTCATATTTATTGACGATTATTCCAGATATGGTATGTTTACCTAATGCAGCACAAGTCAGATACTTTTGAAACGTTCAAAGAGTACGGTGCTGAGGTTGAGAACCAATTAGGTAAAACAATCATAACTCTACGATCAGATCGTGGAGGAAAATACCTTGATAGAGATTTCGAGGAATTATCGGTTGGGTATGGGATAATATCCCAGCTCACAACGCCTAGAACACCACAGCAAAATGGTGTTGTAGAAAGGAGAAATTGGGCCTACTAGACATGATGAGATCTAAGTTTAGTTATAGCTCACTACCTAGTTCGTTATGGGGATATGCGTTGCAAACTGCAATCCATATCCTTAATATAATTCCATCTAAATATGTTCCTAAGACTCCCTTAGAGTTGTAGAGTGGTCGTAAAACTAGTTTACGATATTTCCGTATATGGGGGTGTCCAGTACATGTGATGAAGAATAAGACTACAAAGTTGGAGCCATGTTCTCAGGTGTGCCTATTTGTAGGCTATCATTAGGAGACTAAGGGTGAATTCTTCTATAACCCTGAAGATAACAAAGTTTTTGTATCGACAAATGGTACGTTTCTAGAGGAGGACTATATGAGGGAGTTCAAACCTCAAAGTAAAGTGTTACTTGAGGAGTTACTTGCTGATTTGACTAGCACACCATTGTCAACGACAATTGACAAATACATAGCACCTTTGACATCTGAGTGTTAGATGGAAGTTCATCATAATGACATCTCATCTAGACGTAGTGGGAGGGTTATACGACAACCTGATCGCTATTTAGGAGTTGGAGAGGTACAAGTTGTCTCATCCAGTGGTGGTATAGATGATCCATTGACCTATCGTAGTGTAATTGATGATTCTGATAAAGAGGAATGACTCAAAGCCATGAACCTAGAGATGAAGTCTATGTACTCCAACTCCGTCTGGGAACTTGTAGACCAATCCGATGGGGTGAAACCCATAGGTTACAAGTGGATCTACAAGAGAAAGAGGGGAGCAGATGGAAAGGTACATACCTTAAAGGCTAGGCTAGTGTCCAATGCTTATACCTAGAAAGAGGGAGTTGTCTATGAGGAAACTTTCTCGTCAGTAGCCATGCTCAAATCTATCCGCACTCTTTTGTCTGTTGCCGCATATTATGACTTTGAGATTTGGAAAATGGACGTCAAGACTACATTCTTGAATGACAATCTTGATTGGTGTATCTATATGGTACAAACAGAGGGGTTCATAGCCCAAGGTCAAGAACAAAAGGTTTGCAAGCTGCAAAGGTCCATTTATGGACTCAAGCAGACATCTCGATCTTGGAATATAAGATCTGATACCACAATCAAGCCTTATGACTTTAAGCAGAATGTTGATGAGCCTTGTGTATACAAGCGCGACATTGACGGGAATGTGGTTTTTCTTATTTTATACGTCGATGATATTTTACTCATTGGGAATGATGTAAAGATATTATCGGATGTGAAAACCTGGCTAGCTAACCAATTCCAAATGAAAGATTTGGGAGAGGGCAGTTATGTTCTTGGGATTTAAATACTTCGGGATCGCAAGAAACGACTGTTAGCTATGTCTCAGGCATCTTATATTGAAAAAATCCTTGTGCGATTTGGGTTGCAGAATTCCAAGAAAGGCAATTTGCCTTATCAACATGGAATTCATTTGTCAAAGGAAAAGTCTCCTAAGACACCTCAAGATGTTGAGGAAATGAGACATATCCCATATCCCATAGCTATGTCTCGGACATCTATTTTACAGTGGGAGTAGTCAATAGGTTTTAGTCTAACCCAGGATTGGATCATTAAGTGGCTGTGAAACATATTCTCAAGTATCTTAAGAGAACGATAGATTATATTCTTGTATATTCCACTGAGGATATGATCCTAAGTGGATATACAGACTCTGATTTTCAGACAGATGTCGATTCTAGGAAATCAACATCTGAATCAGTATTTACCCTAGGTGGTGAGGCTATAGTATGGTGGAGTATAAAGCAATCTTGCATTGCTGACTCCACCATGGAGGCTGAGTATGTAGTAGCTTGTGAAGCAGATAAGGAAGCAGTCTGGCTCCCTAAATTCTTGGGAGATCAGGAAGTTGTTCCGAATATGGATAAACCATTCACACTTTATTTCTATAATAGTAGTGCAGTGGCAAATTCAAAAGAACAAAGAAGCCACAAGAGAGGAAGACATATAGAGAGGAAATATCATCTCATCGGGGAGATAGTGCAGAGAGGAGACGTTTATGTCACAAATATTGCATTTGTAGAGAACTTGGTTGATCCGTTTAAAAAGACCTTGTCGGCTAAAGTGTTTGAAGGTCAACTAGATGGTCTAGGATTACGTGACATGTCCCATTTGCTCTAGTGCAAGTGGGAGATTATTGGGATATATTCCATAAACCTTCATGTAAAGTAAATGGTTTTATATGTTATGAAATAAAATCATGCATTATTCATTTATCAAAGTGTTTGTTTAAATTTCGCATATTGTAAATTATCTTGATTACCCTAGATTACATGTACCTTCAGACTTAGTGTATGAGTGTCATACATAATAGGATTTAAGTCTGAAGTTGGTAATCTAAAATAGTCCATATAGAGCAAACAAAGAGGGTACTTTGTTTTTGGTTTATCTATAGCTACGGTCTATTCTATAATTGTATGCGACCTTGATCCGGGATCGTCCATATGGAGATATGATAATGGAGGCACCTTGTATGATGTGATCATATAGGACTGGACCCAGATAAAACTTACTTTCTTATAATATCTGTTAAATAAAGAAATTCATTTCGATCTACTAGATGGTCATATATGGATTAATCTTAATCTTGAGTGTACTATGAACTCCTCATGGAAGGCTATGTCCTTTGATTTATAAAGGTGAGGTGGTTGGTGTAGCAGTCCTGACCAATAGCTATGTACTTTGAGGACAAGAAGTTAATGCTATCTACCCCAACTGCCTTTGGAGATTGGTGTTGGTACTCAATATCATGAGGTTTTCTCTCCCCATTGTTCGTAACCGTTCTTGAAGAGCAACAAACTGATCAGACATGGAGTCTGGGGTGTTCTTGTTGTCAGAAGTTATGAATGATCTGAAGATCGTAGATTGAGAGAACTTTATTTGCTATAAATCATCGGTCCCCACGATGGGTGCCAAATTATAGACGCTGAATGTCACTTTCAACCTACAATCGAGAATTTATATGATGGGGCACTAGCGATCCTGCAAAATAAAGGCAAGTGAGCGTGGAGTAATTATCCACCGATGTGGTGGATGCCGTAGGTACTCTGACGCTCAAGTTAGTGAAGATGACAGACGAAAATAAAGGGAAGAACAAGGTAGAGGGTTATATTGACCTTCGTTGATTGCCGTGAGGGCGGTAGGCTGGTGTTTAGGGAGTTATGTATGCTTTGAGAACTCGAGTGTCAGAGCCAAAGCTTCAAAGCCTGGATCTCTTGGATTCCCTCTCCTTTCCTAGGTTTTGAAGTAGCCTTTTAATCGGTTTAGGATTTCTTAGAAGAGTCATATTCAAATCCTGTTTAGGAAAAAGTAGTAGAGTAGAGACTGAATTAGGAATGCCTGGATTTCCGGGATTAGGTTTAATCCCTATCGTACTTAGATTGATCCACCGTGTTTGTAGATAATCGATCTTGACCTAAATACCTGGTTTCCTTATTTAAGAGGAACTAGTTGTGTGTAGACTGGTGGGCGATATCTACGGGGATACTACATAATATGATTCAACGTCGATTGGGACATTGCTCATATATTATCGCCTGGGACATTCAGTAATATGATTAGAGTCTGCGGGAGACCTTTTGAGTCTTGTGCATTTCTTGAAGCCTTTAGGCCTTATGAGGTGTATGGGCTCTTTGGTCCTGTGTGTAGGCTCGGCATCACATTGATTAAGCCTTGGTGGCAGCCCATAATGCTGTTTTGGGCCAGATGAAGGCAACGGGGCATGTCTTTATGAACGTCTGTTGCGTGAACTTGAATCATATATATATATATATATATATATGCATGCATGCGTGTACCTCACTATATAAGTTTAAATCTCATTTGACAAATTTAAACACAGTGTGGATAGTATAAATCCAACTAATAATGGACATCGGGACGGTCCACATGCATTGAGTAGGGATATATGTAGAAAGAGGTGATGAAAGGATGAGAAAAACTAATGCACGTATATATTATGTTGATATTTTAAAATTAGTTTATGTCATTTCTTTATATATTTATCCTTTTTTTTCCAGGTTTTAAATGTATAATTTGAGTAATTTTAATCATTTTTCAACCGTAGTCGTGTTTAAAAACTTATTTATAGTCCCAAAAGAGGACAGTTCCGATAAGAAACTTATACTTTGAACAGTATGTTAACTTTTAACCTTTTTACCGACTGTCGCTGCTAAAACTGGAGTCAATAATAGTGGTTGCAGTGCTTTAGTTGGACTGGTCTATGGTGCAATTTCCAGAGCAAAATAGTTTCAGAAAGTGTCAGATGAGCAAAAACTGACTGCTTGCTTTGTATAAATCCATAAATAATAACAAAGCACGAAGTATTCTAATGGAAATTGAAAGCTTAATTACACCAACTTACTACAAATAACAGGGATTGAGTAATGGGGTCGCTCTTCCAATGCTTGCCCTTTTTTGGCTGACAAATCTTTGGGTTCTGTGACAAAGTGAGAGCCTTATATAAGATTTAGATTTGAGATAGTAATATGTACATCACATAAAACAAAAACAAAATCAATTGCCTAACCCCAATGCATAATATTATTATTATAGTACCCTCTTTAGCTTCTTTTTAAGCACTTATTATATACTTTTTTACGTTCAAAAACCTAGCAGATCCAACCATACATTAGATTCACCCTCTATTTGCTGCTTGTTTTTCAAAGAAAGAGAGGGAATGAGTTTTCAGGAGAGGCTTGTTTGCTTCAGGTAAATAAATTTCAATATTTTGTACATAATGGTTTGTTATATAAATCATGGAATCAAATTCAATGTCGTTTTTTTGCAATATATGTTTTGTCTTTGAATGTAATATATCTATATATATGATATTCATTGTACAGGGCTAAGCTTGAATGCTTATACCAAGTGATGTATTATGAATATGTATGGTGATGCTATTTGGTCAAATCTACTCTGAGAAGCAGAAGAAAACATGTGTCCTGCTGACTAAATAGAGTGGCCTACAATTGCAAGTGATTATACATCACATGCAGATCTTCCTGTATGTATGAATGAATTATAACTGTTGCATTCATCTTAGTCTCTGGTCAGAACCACTCACTTAATTATATGTGTCAGCAAATAATAGATAGCTCAAGTCATTAATGGGTCTTGTGAAGAGCTGTGATTGAAAAGCAGTTTAATCTTGTAATGTGTTTCTGGTGAAGAACAACATTGTGAAGTTCAACTTTCTTAAAACCACTGAGATCTACTGAACTGCTTACTTCAAAAGCATTTTTACTGTGGCGGTGATTATTGATTCATTAGCCATGGCTGTAGAAGCAGCTTCACTAGCTGGTAACACTCAGCTTCCCGAAGAAACCCCAAATGACCTTACAATCAAGACTTCAACTACAATCAGTTCATCAGATTTGCCTTCACAAAACATAAAAACCCCATCCAGCTCTCCTCTTGTGTCACCACCATCTTCAGCATTTGTCTCAGCTTTACAATCACCTTATATTTCACCAAGAGCCATTACTCCAAAGCCCCAAGAGAATCCAACTCCAGTTACACATCCTTCACCTCCAGTCTCATTCAGAGGCTCACATTCTGATGACGTCCCAAGTAGCTCATACACACCCCCATCAGACCAATACGAATATTCTGATGACCCAACTGACCCGAAGCTCAAGTTCATGACTTGTATTCAAGTCCCTGATCCTGCTCCTCCAAGGGTATCATTTTCATTTCCAGTGCCAAGAATTTCTTTTGCCAAAGGTCCAGTTTCTCCGGCTTCTAATGCTAAATTGAGGAGCAGTGATGTGTTCGTTGGTTTTCATGGGCAAAATCCTAACCTGGTGAGGTTCTGTAAGTGGCTTAAGTCAGAGCTTGAGCTTCAGGGCATTGCTTGCTTTGTTGCTGATAGAGCTAAGTACTCATGTAATCGGAGCCATGAGATTGCTGACAAAGTTATCTGCTCAGTGACTTATGGTATTGTGGTTGTGACTAATTCTAGTTTCCTGAATCATTTTAGTTTGGAGGAGATCAGGTTCTTTACTCAAAAAAAGAATTTGATTCCACTTTTCTTTGACACTGGGCCTGATGACATATTGGGTTTACTCAACTGCCATTCAATTGACAAAGAGTGCAAAGAAGCAATTGATGGACTTATGAAGTCTCATGAGTTCATGTTGGAAGCCAAAGAATGTAACTGGAGAAGCTGTGTGGCTAAAGCTGCTGGGATATTGAGAAGAAAACTTGGAAGGAAGAGTGTGGCTAACAGTGATTTAGAAGGATTTGAGGAGCTACCATTTCCTAGAAACATGGGTTTTGTGGGAAGAGAGAAGGAGATTATGGAGATTGAAACTGCCTTTTTTGGATATGGAGATTGTTTTGAGCAGGATTATGGTATGCCAATCATAAAAGGAGAGGCAAGTGGCCAATCTGAAGGCCTAGCTGATGAAGAAAGTGATACTTTTAGCACTAGAGGTGGGAGATTTATCAATTTGGAGCTGGGGAAGTGCAAAGAGCCAAAACTAGAGGCTTGGGTTGAGCCAGTTCTGGGAAAAAACTCATTGAAGAAGTTAAAGTACAAGAAGTCAAGAAGTGGGAACTACAAGAGCTTGGGCAGCAATGTGATATGCGTAAATGGGGTTTCTGGTAGTGGCAAAACTGACCTAGCACTTGAATTTGCTTACAGATATTCTCAAAGATACAAGATGGTTTTATGGGTTGGTGGGGAAGCTAGATATTTCAAGCAAAACATACTGAATCTGTCTCTCAATTCGCAGTTAGATGTGAGTGCTGATGCAGAGAAGGAAAGGGGTAGAATTCGAAGCTTTGAAGAGCAAGAATATGAAGCATTCAATAGAGTTAAGAGGGGCTGTTCCGAGACATGCCTTATTTGCTGATCATTGACAATCTTGAGACAGAGAAAGAATGGTGGGAAGGGAAGGATCTGCATGACTTGATACCAAGGAACACGCGGGTTCTCATGTGATTATCACTACTAGGCTATCCAAGGTGATGAGTTTTGATATAATGCAGCTTCCACCGCTGTCCTTGACCGATTGCAATGGTACTAATGAGAGGCAAAAAGAAGAAAGATTATCCAGCTCAGGAGTTAGAGTTCCTACAAAAATTTGATGAGAAACTGGGGAGGTTGAGTTTTGGTTTGGGGGTAATTGGTTCACTGTTTTCAGAACTGGGAATTGTGCCATCAGCACTCTTTGAAGCTGTGAATCAAGTTCCACTTGAAGAATGCTCTACTTCTCCTTACATGAGGAGCATCAATGAGGAACAGTATTGCAAAAACAATCCTTTCCTAATGAAAAGTCTATGCTTTTGCTTCACCATCTTACAACAAATCAATGGAGAGAGAGAATTTTCTTGCCTCAAGAATGCTTCTTGTTGGTGCTTGGTTTGGTCCTGCTCCAATCTCAGTGAACCTGCTAGCTGCTGCTGCTAAGAACATGCCTTCTGCTGGAAACAGGTTCAGGAGATGGACAAAATGCTTGAGTCTCACACTTGGTTGTTGTGTTGGATGTGGCTTGGCACCCAAAGTGAAGAAGAATCAGCTCTTCTTCTAGTCAAGTTAGGACTGGCGCGAAGAGCCAACAAACAACCTGGATGTTGGATTCAATTCCATCCTATAGCTCAAGTGTTTGCAAAGGTTAAAGAAGGTTTATTAGCTCCCAAGGCTACCGTTCAAGGCGTAAGGAAGATTGGCAATCCATTGATGAACTCTGATCACCAGTGGGCATCTGCATTCCTTGTTTTCGGATTCAAATCCGAGCCCCCAGTTGTCCAACTAAAGGCAATTGATATGGTAATATACATCAGAAAGATAGCTCTGCCTCTGGCAATCAGGGCATTCACAAAATTCTCAAGGTGTGCAGCTCCGCATTGGAGCTTCTAAAAGTATGCACAATGTACTAGAGGAAGTGGAGAAATCATTGTGTCTCAAATACAAGATTGGTGCCATGTCTCTCTTTGTTGGAAGAAAAGATTAAATGGGAACCAAAGGGTTGATGAGTATGTGTGGCAAGATGTGACATTATTGAAGGCAACTCTACTTGAGACAAGAGCAAAGTTGCTGTTGAGAGGTGGACATTTTGACAGTGGTGAAGAGATTTGTAGAACCTGTATCAGTATTCGAACGGTGATGCTGGGACACAACCATGCTCAAACCTTAGCAGCTCAAGAAACACTGACAAAGTTAGTGAGGATGAGAAGTAAGATATGAAATTTGTTTTTTCCACTCTCTCCCATACCTGGGAACCTCAGTTTTGTTAATGTAATCACTTTAGCTAGAAATTTTTAATGATCAAGTCTTTCTTATAATTTGTCTTCAATATTAGTTGGCATACAGTAAGTTCATCCTGCAAATTAAACAGAAGGGCAAAAAACTAAAAATTATGAGGGTAGGCACTGCATTTTTGCATGTAAGTCCATATGATGAGTCTCATTTGGAGACACTACCTTTTAAGTCGAGGAAGTCGCGGGAAACAGACTTCGGAAGGGAATCAGAATTTTTTTAGATTTTATTCGCTTGTTTAGCTTCGGGCTCACTTGTTGAACCTCCGTTTTAAAGCACATTTAGCCCAAAAACCCCGTAAACTATTTCACCTTGGCCCAAAACCCTTGAAATACAAAGCCAAGCCCATCTCACCCAAGCCCAATCCAAAAATAATTAAAACATGTCACAAATCAAATTAAATTAAATTAAAACCAATTAAATTGAAATTAAGTTAAATTAAATTAAATCCAATTAAACTAAATTAAATCCAACACAAATTAAATTAAACTAAAACCAATTAAATTAATTAAATTAAAATTAAATTGAAATTAAATTAAATTAAATCACCTACCAATTTTAATAAATCACATTCCTAATTTAAATATATCACTTCCTAAATTTAAATAATTCACTCACCAATTTAATATATTACCCACCAAAAATATAAATATCATTCCCTTAAATAAATATATCCCACCCAAATTACATGATTTTATCCCCTTAATAAATTGATGCATCCATATTTAATTGATTTCTTTCCTTTTGAAAATCCATGCACAACCCTAACCCTACCCTCTCACTATAAAAATAACACAAAACCTCATTGACTCTCTTAGAGAGACACGACATAATCAAAAAGAGAAACCCTAAATAGACATCATCTCTCTCTCACGACCTCACACCATGATAAAACCCTAAAGCACTCAACACCTTGCAGGGAACACACTCCACGCATCAACACACATAGCCTTCACTCACAAACAGCAACCTCACGCCCCTACCTTCAGCCCAAGTCACTCACAAGCAACAAACCCTCATCTCCTAATCCCACATCGACTAAGCCAAAGAGACACACGCCACACGAACGAGAACCTTTTGTTTACCGTTCGAACGCGTTTTCGAACGCCGCACGAACGCACACACATTGAACTGAGTCCTTTTCATCACATGTCATGCATAATTGTTTCTTAGGTGATTTCTCTTGTATCATGTAATCAATCATACTATTTGTATCCTTCTATTTATCTATTTGATGTGTTCATGAGATGGTATTCAAGCATGATTAGGTCATTAGCATGTTACTTGGTTCTTAGGCATGATTTAGCCTATTTGGTTGTTCATTTTCAAGCATGATTAGTCATTTTTTTTACGTTTGGAATTTGCATTATGTTTAGGTTGTTCTTTATTTTCCGCATTATATGATCGAAACATGTCCATGAGATTGCCGTGTGCTATTGCATGTTTGCCGTTATGATGATTACTTTCAAGCATGTGAACTTAAAAGTAGAATACTCCTTGGAAATAAATATTGCTTAGACTTGATTAAATTATTGCACAAATCCTTTCATTACAAGTGACATAAGTAAGGGACCATTCCGAACCCAACGGTTTGAGGTCTTCCCTTGCGAGGGGTGAGTGCGGGCTTAAATCTCATTTTCGCGGTTCACACCGGGTGGCGACTCCATTATTCTCCGGTTTAGTCCCCCGCGGGCTACTCCGTACTCCCAACCGGGCAGCGATCATGGAACAGCATGCGTCGCCCAGCTTCTGTGTCCCACAGTCTGGCGACTCCACTAGGGATAGAGAATCAGCTCCGAAATAATGTCTTGTAATGTTTGGATTTGTGCTTTAATTAACCGTGTTTACTGTGGGTTAAAAGGGGTTTAATCAAAGGCATATTGTTTAGGCTGGGTAATGGTTTGGTGTCTTCCTTCATTTACTACCTTTCTATAAGGAAATGTGAAGGCACCTAGATAATCATTTACTTGTAGCCTATTGTGATGGACTAATTTGGAGGACCCGTTGTTTATTCCTGTCACCAAGCGATAAGAGCCTAAGAGGCTAGGGTACTTAAGAGAGTCTCGCTCCACCCTCCCTCTAGGGAATCTACAATGGGAAATCCATCTGACAGTCAGTCACACACCATAACTCGTTGGCACGTACTGTAAGGTATAAAAAAGGTGCGCTTACTTGGTCGCTCGAACCCTTGAGTGGGGAGACCTAGTTATGGGTAATCCTTCGCCAGCGAGAGTCTTTGTCTACACTCCCGCAAACCCACACGTAGACCGGGGTTGTATGGCCTATAGCAACTATTTCCTTGTGCTTGTGGACCATCCTCATTTGGATGCAGTTGGACTTCTTGTCAAAAATGCGAACTTGTTGGGCCATTTAAACTAGGACGAGTTCGTATCCTAAGACAATTGGACCAAAAGATTCTGAAATGTTAATGGGACACTCTGTAGAAATTATTTTTGTATGCTCGTGTTTTGGAACATTTTCGTTTGGATCCATTCAGACCTTTTATCATGGGATATGGGCTTATGGGGCCATTTAAACTGGGACAAGAACATATCTTATGGTGATCGGTGTTGGACAAAATGACCCATAGTGTCACTATTTGCACAGATCATTGTGTTGTTGTAGCAAATTAACTATGTGACAAGGAAATTGCACTCTCATCATTTGTGATTAGATCGCCATAGATATATAAATGAAGAGAGGTCCCTATGATTAGTTCCTGTACTGAGAATGATATGAGACAGTATCAGTCCCCGAAGGATTAATCATTAAATATCCCTAGCCGGAGTATTATTGAGACTGGACATCGATAATGCAGAATAGGCTAGTATTGCACTTGTGCGCGTTGTGAGGGCACAACGGTATAGTTCTCATATATATAAGTGTTGGAGACTTATGCAAGTGCGATAGGAGGTCGTGTTTCACCGATGGTACGGGAAACAGCTTCGCTCCGGATAGACCCTTCGGAATCCCATTGGTATTATGACTATGTGTCTATGGGAGGCCGAAATCAAGGTAGGTGTGTATAGTCTTAACCTGAGACTTACATCGCTAATACTTACGATAATCGATAGACTTTGGTCTTGGTGGTACAGGCTTTAACCGGTTCTGCGTACACCACTTCTGGGTTTATCAGAGAGTCGTAGTGTATTGGATGTGATGTCAAGACGGAAGTATCACTCCAGTCATAGTGGAGATGATGTCACGCAGGATACGGTATTAGTGCTCTTAAGTGCTGCGCGGCCATCGGGATATTATGACAAGGTCATGTATATCCGATTATAGAGACTAGTTACCAGACATCCGACATGTGCTTCGTACGGGGCAGACACTTATCCAGCCCCAGACCTAGCACGTGACTATCCGATACTGGGCCGATATGCACAATACAATCGTATACTACGCTTGATACAGATCTTAATATTCTTAAATGGATATGTCTGGAGAATTGGAAGACTTGGTGCTTTACTAGGAGTCGACCTTGTCTCGTAAATCGGTAAAACGTAGTACTTGGTACGTACGTGATTCGGATACTCCGATGACCGTATTTACTGCCAATATATATGGGGATCTCATGGGTCGCTTCCCGATAATCCACCGATGACGCACAACTCGCACTCTTGTATAATCTGGGATTATATAGAAGAGAGAGAAAATTAATCTAGGATTAATTACGGAGATATTTTATCTAGGATAAAATATCGTCTAAAGAGAGATAACGATTAATTGGAATTAATCGATTAAATTAATATATTCGATATATTAAACGAAATTAGATTTCGACGCGGAATTAAAATTAGATTTTAATTCGGGCGAACGAATAATTTAGAATTAATTCGTTAGCGACGTGAATAGTGAATTCGCTAGGCGTAATCATTTAATTACGATGCGACGGAAAAATCGTTAATTTGGAATTAGCGAACCCGAGCCCGAGTGTGATTGCGAGCGCATTCGTATTTCGAATTCGAGTACGGCATCGCAAGTCGCATCAAGCGTCAAATCATTAGTCGCATCAAGCGTCAAATCACTTGTCACTTTGAGTGATGTGACTTGACAACATGTCACTTTATTAAAGTGACTTGATGTGAATAATGATGGACTTGACATAAAGTGTAAAAGCATTTTGGAGGGAAAACTTTTGGTTTTTGGCTACAAAATTCATTTATTTATTAGATAAAATTAAATGGAAATTGATTATTATTTTTGGAAAATATATATAATCAATTTTGCTTACATTTTATTATGTTAACAACACATTTTATCTCTCATCTCTCTCATGTCTCTCACGCCCAAACCAGTGTATTTCTTCACTGTTTTGAACCATTTTGGCGTGAATAATAAGGGAAGCAAGAGTGATTTTCATGGTGATAAATCAAGTGCTAGCACACTTACGAGTCTTGCGAAGGTGGTAGGGAGGTTCACCCATGAGCCGGGATCCGTTTGACAAAGCTTGGAGCTCCGTTTCTCAACTCAAAAATCTGTTTTTGGAGGCAGTGGACTGCTACCAGTGGGCGTGAATGGCAGTGGGCTTTTTGGCTTCATTCGTCTCCAAATCGACTCAACCGATCGATGTGAGTATTCCGCTATCTCCGTTGATGTGTTCACACAATGTTTTCATTGCTTGTTTGATCTTGGGACCTAGATTAAAACCAACAATGGCATCAAGAGCCTTAGGTTCAAGCATGAAAATTGTAGGGCTTAAAATTTGGGTAATGTTTGTTGAGCATGATTTGAATAAATGATTGTTTAAGTTATGTTATAACATGTTTAATTTCATTTTGGTTGACCAATTTGTTGAAAATTGATTTGGAATTATTTTCCCCAAATTTCATGAGTTGGCCGAATGTAATGATTTTTGGGTTCTTGGAAATTTTGTTTTTTGATTCATTAGATGAATTGGAATCATAATGTTTGATGTTAATTTGAGGTCAATTGGATTGTACTTTGAATTGGACAAAAAACCCCAAAATCTTGTGTTGGCCGAATGGACTTATTGCCCTAATGTCTTGGTATTTTTGATTTTATGACATTGGATGTGTATGAAATCATTTAGGATGTTGATTTAATGTCGATTGTAGGTTCGATTGGATTGAAACCAAATCGGACACAAAATCCTTCCTTGGCCGAGAGCATGAAGCATGTAAATGGGTTTGATTTTTCAATTTGTGTGTTGGACATATAATAATGAAAACAAGCATGATTAATTGGACTAATTTCATGTTTTGGAAATATTGATTTGGGTAATTAATCATGATATACACTTTAGGTAATTAAATTGCTAAATTGGATTTATGTAATTTAATTATTTAGGCTTAAATTGGATTTGGTCTTCTAATGTTGTAATTGGGCCTATTGGGCTTGATTTTATCAAGTTGGGTTTAGGCCAAATGGATTGGATCCAATTGGGCCCAAAACCTTAACCATAAAGCCCAAATGCAACTAATGAACCTTTAAAGTTCAATTGGGTCTAATGGGCCAAGATTGATTTATGGGCTTATGGGGTAAATCCCGGATTGGACTTTGGTTATCGGTTTGACCCGAGTTGACCAAAAGTCCACGCCTTAAGAAATCAATTAAAAGCCCATTGGACTTTAATTGAATTGACGTTGGACGTTAATCGGTCTTTGAGACGCGTTACGATTAAATTTGGAATTTAAATCGTAAAAGGTTTATTAATAAAGTGTAATATTTATTTGGAATTGAATAGTGAATTAGTATTAAATGCATATTAAATTTGATTTAATGATGTAGTTTAATTTAATTCATGAATTCGTACTTTAAGTACTTATTCGCAAAAACGAGTTTGACTCGAACAAAATCAAATCGTTGTTTGAACATTGGATGATCACTTAATTATCAGATTAATTAATTGATTAGATTGATTGATAGCATGCTTATGTGTGTGAATACGTGGTTGTGTTGAATGAATAAATATATCGGATGGATATTAGATGGGTGGGCAATTTTAGAAATTGTTGTATAAATTCGATTTAATAAATTGGACCTGCGTGTCCAGCCTTATCACCTCTATTCTCTTTGTATTCTCTTCTCACCTATTCCCCTCCATGTAAATGAGGTTTCTTTAGAGTGTAGTGTAACGGGTAGAAGTAATACAAGTGCTAGCTTGAGTGAGAAAGGGAGAGATTTGATCTAGGATCAATGTGTATAGTATCCATCCGCATATCATTATTATTTATTTCATACTCGCTTTATTATGTGTTTAGAATGCATGTTTAAGGGTGTATGATGATGAGACCTTAACAAAGATAATTAAATTGGTAGCCAATTTGCACGCGAAAAACCCTCGTTAATATCAAGCGTTTATTTTCCTTCCATTGAGTGATTCTTACTCAAGATCCGAGATTGGCAGGGGTTGTTGGCCAAAGTCAAGCCCTTGTCCGTCAAAGATGTGTTTTAATCACGAGGCTTTGTTCCATATCGGTGTCGTGTCCAAGTTGTGGTTTGTTGGCCAAAGTCAAGACCACTTCTTGTCCATTGACATTGATTACGAAGCTTCCATGTCAATGGGTCCGCGCTTGACTGGGATCACTAGGTTTGTTGTGCCAAAGCCAAGGCCTAGTTGATTCAGAGGAAAAAGGTTAGGGTATACATTCAATGTATAGGCATATATAAGATATATGTTTGGGACTTGGATGTCCACCTACTGGATCTAGGAGTTGGATGAGATCCAATTGATCTTCGAGATCTACCTAGTTAATTATCATACAATTTGTTGGCCAAAGTCAAGATTGTGTGATATTTAACGGGATCCTAGCCCACTAGGAAACACGGTTTCCCGAGTACTCGACAGAGGGTTAGAGGCTCGACGAAAAATAGTGGGAGGCAAGTATTGAATTTGCAACATTCGTTCGAATACTCGCTAAACGCGCTCATCTATTTTACTCGTCATATTAATCAAAAGTATTAGTTGGACTAATATTTTATGTTGTTTTAAAAATATATATAGTTGGACTATATACAAACTCATTCAATATATAGTTGATTTTATAATTGGATTATAGTAATCAATATAATTGAATTAAAATGATAGTTGATTTTATAATTAGATTATAGTAATCAATATTAAAATTATAGTTGATTAAATAATTGGATTATTGTAATCATTATAATAAATAGTACCTTATTAAAATTGATTAAATAGTTGGACTATTGAAATCAAGAAAGAAAGATTGAAAAGTTGAATATTTAAAATATATAATCCTTGGATTAAATGTTTTAAATGATTTAATTTTCAATTGGGAATAAATAATAGGTTACTTTATTTGATAAAATAACTTGTTATATCTAAGCCCAAAATTAAGCAAATAAGTAGAGCATAAATCTTTGGAAGATTTATGTGATGATGACTTTAGTGCTTAATTAATATACTTATCATAAATCTATCTTTAGATTTAAAAGTATTAAATTGCAATTAATAATTCTTAGAGAATTGATTTGACTGTTCTAGAGGTAAAAAGTCAAAGTTTACAATTGGGCATGTTGCACAAGGTGCACATCGTTTCGATATTCCGAAACCCAAGGCTTGGCCAAAGGTTTGTGAAATATTGAAAAGATAATTCACATATCCCAAAGTGACTACCATTGGGATATGGCAGACACGAAGGAATTAAAGAAAGGGCGAGGCTCTGACTTTAAAATATTTGTCAAAGTTATGTTCACTACTAGTATTGAAATTGGATTATAAATACTTAGTGTGGTACATAAAATATATGTATTGATGTTCAGAATCCGCTATGAGCTGGATACTGACTTGAAGCCGAGATTTCTTTGCGAATCGGAAACGGGACGAAAGTCGCTGTTTCGACCGTAGATACCTAAGTTAGGAACTACCCTTTGGGTATGTACTTAAATTAGGAACTGTTATAATGTAACTAGTTTGACTAGAGACATTATCTCTATATCAGTGTTTAATCCGTTGCGGATAAAACCTTTATATTATAGAACACTAAGTGTTTTATTATATAATGATGATACTGAGATAAATACATTAGATGTAAATAACAGAATTTATATTTTGAATATAATAAAATCTCAAACATATAAAAATGACAAATAAATAGCTCAAATTGATTTGATCAATAGAGAATTATTTGTGGCATTGTTGTCTAGGACACAATTAAACGAGACTCGTATATCCACACTTTTGAAGAGTGGGTACTAGGACTGATTTGACTATTCAAATAATAGGTAAAGTACCTAAAATACTATTTACTTGGTAATAGTATAAGGGCCACCGATCTGTTAGCCCTATTCATGGTGAAGTTAGTGGGCCCATATCTAGCTAGACTAGATGTGAACATGAATATTTCATGACCTTGACGGATGTAGCATCACGTTGTGGTTATGTGTTTCTTTTGAAGAACACAGATCGTAAACTTTTAAAGTTTTGACACGAAGTGAATTAACAGATCGGCTATAGTATCATTCCACCACGGTAAGACCGTAATGGAAAAAAAATTAAGCAGTAAGTTTCAGACGTACATGAAAGAGTACAATATTCTTTCATATGAGGACTCCTCCCGAGACACGACAGTTAGACGGTGTGTCCGAACTAAAACCGAATTTTGTTGGACATGATAAGGTTTATCACGAGTCGCTCTGAGCTACTGTTTCCTTCAATAGGATATGTATTAACAGTGCAAAGCTTATTTAGAATAAGGTTCCATATAAATCTGTTTGACAGATGTCATATAGGATATGAACGGGAAAGAAACGGGGTTTCTCACTCCTAATAATTTGGGTATGCCAGGCATAACGTTTGGATGATACCAAACTAAGAGCCCAAATTGGATAAGTGCCAATATAGGTTATCCTAAGGGAAACCTTAAGTATAGTACTTATAAATCTCACATGAGAACAATGTGATTGTTGCTCACCATGCATTTTTCCTGAGAGGAATACCGATATGCAGTGGTCAGTGGGAGGATAGTGATACTCGATGAAAATCGGAGTAATACTGTTCTAGGCACGAAGTCCTTAATGGAACACAAATAGTTCATCTATGATGAATCTATACCATTAATCTTCAAATACACAAGAACTAGTAGATCGGATAGAGTCAGAAAACAACCTAGGGTGTGGGTTTCTGATCTAACCTCGTAAAGATGTTAATCTTATAAAGGTATATCCACCGACTACGTTTTGAGGAAGTGATACGAGGTATCGACTCCCTATTATGGCAAAGTGCCATGAGTCCGAAATGGATTCCATGTATAACAACTATTTTGGAAGGTTCCGGTTCCAACCGGTTCCGGTTCCGGTTCCGGAACCGAACCGGAATGGGACCGGTTCGGTTGGGGTTCCACCCCAACTCGAACCGGTCCGAACCGGTGGAACCGTACGGTTCCACCGGTTCGGACGGTTCCAACCGGAACCGTTCGGTTCCGGTTGGAACCGTCGGGTTCCTGTTGGAACCGTACGGTTCCAACAGGAACCCTAAGGCCCCCAACGGCTAGTAGCCGTTGGGGGCTTATTAGTTATTCCCCCAACGGCTAATGCCGTTGGGGGATGCAGGGAGCCGTTTGGCTCCCTGCCAAACGGCTCCCTGCCAATAAAAAAATAAAAATAAATAAAATTATAAAATTTTTTTATTATATAAAATAAAAATTACTAATGTACCCCTAATAACGGTAATAAAACGGTTATATTTAGGGGCATTTTTGGTATCAAAAAAATTCTAAAATTCTATAAATAGGATTCATTTTTCATAATTTCATCACACCAATTTCTCAACTCTCTCATTTTCTATAAATCTCTTATTCTCAATCTTACTTCAATACAATTCTCTTATTTTAGTTGTTAATTAATTTGTTATCACATTCGGCATTCGCATCGCAATTATTCAAATGGCAAGCTCATCCGAGAACATAATGTCAAATATGCCAACCCAAGAGAGCGGCCCTAGTGTCAGTGCACAATCACGGAGAAGAGAAGTTAAGGCTCGGTCCTCGGATATTTTCAAAATTCATTTTAATTTGGAACGCCTAGAAGATGATTCACAACGAGCAGTTTGCAACTATTGTGGGGTTATCTACAAATTTTCAGGTGGATATGGCAATATGATCAAGCACATGGAAAAACATCATCCGGTTGAATTTGGCATTGATACGACGCAAACTCAAATGGCAGGTACGCATCATCAAGTAGAGGTACGAGTGCTTTAGATTTATTTAAATATTCTGATGCAAAAAATAGAGAGGAATTTGCGAAATTAACTTGTATGGCACATCTTTCTTTAAGCTTTGGTGAAAAACTTCATTTTACTAATTACGTGCATAATGCTTTAAACCCTTCTGCATGTAGAATGACTCGAAACACAACAAAACGTCATATTTTTAAATTATACAAAGATGGTAAAATTATTTTAAATGAAATATTTAAAGAGATGAAAGTCGTATTTCTGTATGTTCTGATATTTGGAGTGATCATTGGCAAACACATTCATACATGGGTGTGACTTGTCATTGGATTGATGCATCATTTACCATGCAAAAACGACTAATTGCATTTAGAGTTTTTGATGACCAACATACTGCACATAATATTTATAGAATGATGAAGGTAATTTTTGATGAATATGGTTTAGGAGAAAAAATTTTAACAATTGGATTTGATAATGCATCTGCAAATACTGCATCCATCAATGATTTAAAAGAAATATGTCAACCAAATTTAGGGGGTCGGTTTTTTCATATTCGTTGTACATGTCATGTCCTCAACTTATGTGTGCAAGACGGTCTAAAATTCTTATCACCTTTCCTTGATCCAATTAAAACGGCACTTAACTGTATTTGGTCATATTCTCAAATTAGGAGAGAATGGACCAAGTTTTGTAAAATAAATGGTATTAAACCGATTAAATTTTCAAGAGATGTTCCAACACGTTGGAATTCTACTTATTTTCTTTTATGTCAAGCATTTCAATACAAAGATGCATTATGTAGTTTTTTTTCTCAACATGTTCAAAATATCACACTTTATCCTAGTCAATGGGATATTTGTGAAAAAATTTTAGATATTTTAAAAGTTTTTAATGATGCTACTTTAGTTTTTAGCGGCGTTTATTATCCTACAGCACATTTATTTCTTCTTGAGAGTTTAAATATTGTTGGCACTCTCGATGAGCATGTTGACAGTAGCGATCCTAATGATATTGTTTTGTTAGAAGCCATTACTGTTATGAAGGTAAAATGGTTAAACTATTTTAGAGAAATTCCTTTACTTTATCTTATTGCTGCTGTTTTTGATCCTAGATTAAATTAGAAGGTTTGAGTGGTGCTTTACAAGCTTATTATGGTTATTTAGGAATATTAGATGAAATTGACATTACTAGATTAATGACGAAATTAAGAAATGATTTAATTGAGTTATTTAATGATTATATTGTAAGATATAACTTAGGAACATTAGGTCAATCTAGTAGTAGCGAACCGGTAATTCAAACAAGACTTAGCGCAGGGGATCGTTGGTTATTGCAACGAAATAAAAAAGCTAGGGATACGACAACTAATAACCCTGAATTAGATAATTATTTATCTACAAATTTTGAGTTTTCTAATGAAAGTTTATGCAGTAAAAATTTTAAAATCCTTGAATGGTGGAACCGGCATCAAAATATATATCCTGTTTTATCTATTATTGCTAAAGAGATCTTGGCAGCACCTATTTCCACCGTTGCGGTTGAGCAAGCCTTCAGCTTGGGAGGTAATATATTGGAAGCTAGGCGATCTTCATTACATCCAAGCACTCTAGAAGCAACAGCTTGTGTGGATGATTGGACTCGAGCTGATCTGAGACAACAAGAAGATGCCCCCGATGATTGTGAAGATTTGTTCGATAATGCTTCTGCAACAAGTGCAGGCGGAACCGGAGCCGAAGGATCAACCGATAATGATGATTGATAATTGTAAAATTATAATTTACAAAAGGGGATATGTCTAAAAGACTAAAACTTGTAATGGAACTACGTGAGCTTTGATTCCCTCACCCTTGGAGGATACGTAGGCAACTTAAATATTTAAAAATTTAAGCTCAAGCTCTTCAATGTAATAAAATTTTTTTTTTTTAAATTTAATCTCATTTTTTTTATTTAAATTAATCAAAAAAAAAAAAAAATATTTAACCGAACCGAACCGGAACCGAAAGGTTCGGTTCCGGTTCGGTTTTCGGTTCCGGTTCCACTTAAGTGTGGAACCGGTAACCGGCCGGTTCGGTTCGGTTCCGAACCGGAACCGAACCGCCGGCCGGGTCTAACTCCGATGATCGTATTTACACTTTACTACTGCCAATATATACGGGGATCTCATGGGTCGCTTCCCGATAAATCACCGATGACGCACAACTCACACTCTTGTATAATCTGGGATTATATAGAAGAGAGAGAAAATTAATCTAGGATTTTTACGGAGATATTTTATCTAGGATAAAATTCGTCTAAAGAGAGATAACGATTAATTTGGAATTAATCGATTAAATTAATATATTCGATATATTAAACGAAATTAGATTTCGACGCGGAATTAAAATAGATTTAATTCGGGCGAACGAATTAATTTAGAATTAATTCGTTAGCGACGTGAATAGTGAATTCGCTAGGCGTAATCATTTAATTACGACGCGACGGAAAAATCGTTAATTTGGAATTAGCGAACCCGAGCCCGAGTGTGATTGCGAGCGCATTCGTATTTCGAATTCGAGTACGGCATCGCAAGTCGCATCAAGCGTCAAATCATTAGTCGCATCAAGCGTCAAATCACTTGTCACTTTGAGTGATGTGACTTGACAACATGTCACTTTATTAAAGTGACTTGATGTGAATAATGATGGACTTGACATAAAGTGTAAAAGCATTTTGGAGGGAAAACTTTTGGTTTTTGGCTCCAAAATTCATTTAATTTATTAGATAAAATTAAATGGAAATTGATTATTATTTTTGGAAAATATATATAATCAATTTTGCTTTACATTTTATTATGTTAACAACACATTTTATCTCTCATCTCTCTCATGTCTCTCACGCCCAAACCAGTGTATTTCTTCACTGTTTTGAACCATTTTGGCGTGAATAATAAGGGAAGCAAGAGTGATTTTCATGGTGATAAATCAAGTGCTAGCACACTTACGAGTCTTGTGAAGGTGGTAGGGAGGTTCACCCATGAGCCGGGATCCGTTTGACAAAGCTGGAGCTCCGTTTCTCAACTCAAAAATCTGTTTTTGGAGGCAGTGGACTGCTACCAGTGGGCGTGAATGGCAGTGGGCTTTTTGGCTTCATTCGTCTCCAAATCGACTCAACCGATCGATGTGAGTATTCCGCTATCTCCGTTGATGTGTTCACACAATGTTTTCATTGCTTGTTTGATCTTGGGACCTAGATTAAAACCAACAATCGGGCCAAAAGCTTCCAAAACGATAATGGGCCATTATATGTTTGTGTTTAGGAACATTATCATTTGGATACGATTGGACTTCTTGCCATGAGATGTGAACTTGTTGGGCCATTTAAATTGGGACGAGTTCACTCCTATGACAATTAGCCCAAAAGCTTCTAAAATGATGATGGGCCGATTTGTGTGAAAATTTTAATGAGTTGATATATTCCTTGTATCGCATGCATCTCATTCATCTCATGCACCTCATGCATACATGCATCATGCTAACCCTTGTGTTCTGAAAGCCATCATAGATTTCCGTTGGGTTAGGGAAGATGGAAGACTCACCAAAAGACCCGTAACAGATATGAGTACATCCGATAACGAGGTATCCCGGATAGATTAGTTGGAAAATGGTTTCGCCAAGATTACCGAACAGTTGCAAGCCTTGACTACTGCCATGGCAAATATGGCTGTACCCCGTGCTGGGGGAAATTCTGAGAATGTGAGGCGTGAGGAGCCTCTGAATGGGTTGAGGGATGATATCCCCGCTTTTGATGATGATATGGCAGAGTATGCAACAGGCATATTGATTGGGTCTCAGGCCGAGATACATAAACTCTGTGACCATGTAGAGTCTGTTACCCGTAAGATGAAGGGTAAGGACGAAGACTTACTAGACTATGAGGCAATGACCTTTGAAGAACAGCTGCCAGCTCAGTTCAAAATGCCAGATATGGCCAAGTTCAATGGGAATGGGGACCCGAGGGTCCATCTCCGATAATATGTGTCAGTTATGAGTTTAGTGGGCCTGACACAGCGCCAAGCTCAGAAGATGTTTGGGATGTCACTCGAGGGGGCGCCCGTAGTGTGGTATCACAGTGCCAGGCAGATGCATTTCTGAAACAGTATGTTACAGACTTGTAGATTGATTTGTCACTCTGTGATTTGGAAAACACTAAGCAGAAGCCGGAAGAAAGCTTCAAGGAGTATGTAGACCGTTGGAGAAGCCAGCTTCTGAAGATGCAGACTCGGCCCTCAGAGAAGGACCAAATCAAAATGATCATCAATGGCACCAAGCCCTCTATTTATGGTAAGCTGAGGAGGATGACTTCAGTGATTGCTGATTTTCGACAGTTGAAGGAGACTGTCATGGATATCGAGGAAGAGGAAGCTGAAAATAGAAAGTTTTATGGCCAGAATAGAAGAACTTTTAGGGGGCCTTCTGAGACCAAGCCCGCTACAGCCGAGGTCGCTACCGTCAAGAACAGGCGATTCTCCAATCTTAGTAGACCTTTGTCAAAGGTATTTGAAAAGCTGAAAAATGCAAGGAGTTCTAAAACCTTTAGAACCTAGGCCATTTTCCGAACCATGTGCCTGTTGAGTTTTTCTAAGGTCCCAAGATCAAACAAGACATGAAAACATGCGTGAATACACCAACGAAGATAGCGGAATACTTACATTGGTTGGTAGAGTCGATTTGGAGACGAATGAAGCCAAAAACGCACTGCCTTTGTAAGCCCACTGCAGCAGCCCATGCTCACTGTCTTGGCAGTTTCGGGTCTCAAAAAGAAGCTCCAAACTCCGTCGGATGAGTCCCCTCATGGGTGAACCTCCCTACCACCTTCGCAAGACTCGTAGTGTGCTAGCACTTGCGGTTTTCACCATGAAAACCCAACTCTTGGCTTCCCTTGCACAGGTTTTGGCTTCCAAAACCAGTAACATTTTTCAGTTTGGGCGTGAGGTGAGAAGAGAGAATGAGAGAGATCTTTTATTTTTGTTACAAAAAATCAATTTATATTTATGCCATAATATTTATTAAATTAATAATAAACTTATGACATAAATCATGCAATGGCTTAGAGTGTCAAACACTCAATTTCCATGCAAAACCATTGAGTGCATTGTACACTATCTCCATGCAATGCATTAGAATTAAATAATGCATAATATGACATGTGTCATGTGGGCCCCACGTTTCCAAATGAAGTGGGCCACGTGCACTCACGCGTTCGGGTTCGATATTTCCGAAATACCGAACTTACGTCGCGACGTTAATTAAATCGAATTTAAATAAATAATGCGCCTAGCGAAATTATTATTTACGTCGCTAACGAATTAATTCTAAATTAACTCGTTTGCCCGAATTAAAATCTAATTTTAATTTCGCGTCGAAATCTAATTTCGTTTAATATATCGAATATATTAATTTACCGATTAATTCCAAATTAATCGTTATCTCTCTCTAGATGATATTTTATCCTAGATAAAATATCTCCGTAATTAATCCTAGATTAATTTTCTCTCTCTCTTCTATATAATCCCAGATTATTCAAGAGTGCGAGTTGTGCGTCATCGGTGGATTATCGGGAAGCGACCCATGAGATCCCCGGATAAGTTGACAGTAAATACGGTCGTCGGAGTATCCGAATCACGTACGTACCAAGTACTACGTTCTACCGATTTACGAGACAAGGTCGACTCCTAGCAAAGCACCAAGTCTACCAAGTTCTCCGGACATATTCATCAAAGAATATCAAAGATCTGTATCAAGCGTAGTATACAATTGTATTGTGCGTATCGGCCCAGTATCGGATAATCACGTATTAGGGCTGGGGCTGGATAAGTGTCTGCCCCGTCCGAAACACATATCGGATGTCTGGTAACTAGTCTCTATAATCGGATATTCATGACCTGGTCATAATATCACGATTGGATGCGCATCACTTAAGAGCACTAATACCGTATCCTGCGTGACATCATCTCCACTATGACTGGAGTGATACTTCCGTCTCGACATCACATCCAATACACTACGATTCCTGATAAACCCAGAAGAGGTGAACACAGAACCAGTTAAGATCCCCCAACCACAAAACCAAAGTTTACCGATTGTCGTAAGTATTAGCGATGCAAGTCTCAGGTTAAGACTATACACACCTACCTTGATTTCAGCCTCCCATAGACACCTAGTCATAATACCAATGGGATTCCGAAGGGTCTATCCAGAGCGAAGTTGTTTCCCGTACCATCGGTGAAACACGACCTCCTATCGCACTTGCACAAGTATCCAATACTTATATATATGAGAACTATGCCGTTGTGCCCTCACAACGCGCACAAGTGCAATACTAGCCTATTCCGCATTATCGATGTCCAGTCTCGATAATACTACGGCTAGGGATATTAATGATTAATCCTTCGTGGACTGATACTGTCTCATATCATCTCAATCCAGGAACTAATCATAGGGACCTCTCTTCATTTATATATCTATGGTGATCTAATCATAAATGACGAGAGTGCAATTTCCTTGTTACATAGTTAATTTGCTACAGCAACACAATGATCTGTGCAAATAGTGACGCTATGGGTCATATTATCCAACAATCTCCCACTTGGCACCTAGCCAGTCACTCGAGTGTCCTATACCCGAACTATGTAAGGTTCGTTCAAATTGCTGAGGAAAGGTTTTCGTCAGCGGATTTGTTTGATTATCGTTTGACGTGATTTATACGATCATCACATCGCCACGATGTATGATCCGAACGAATCAGATGATATAGAAGTATATATCTGGATCGTCGATGAGACCTTTAATTCCTTAGCCTGTGCTGATGCCTAGCTCAGCTGCTAACAGAACTATATCTAATCTAATTAGATTTATTTTTGATCCAAATGGCTTCTATTGCTGCCTCAGCTGCAGCAATAATCCGCATTTGTTGTTTATTATCGGCAACACTTATCTTGCTTGGAAGATTTCCAGCTCACTGTCCCGTTATTCAAACTTTATAGTACCGCAGTATTTAATTGTTTGGAAACTTGCAGTGGTGATCCCAGTCACTTCAAGTTCTCCTTCTCCATAGTTTAAGACAGCATCTTTAGTTCTCAGAGATACTAACAGATGTTCTTAACTTCAATCCAGTGACTATCACTTGGATTGACCCGATTGTGACTCCATATGCTCGAAGCGTATGAGACACCAATACAAGTACATTTTAAATGTACAATTTCCCAGAGAGTGTTAACAAACTCCAAATCTATCCCAGTAGATCTTTATTCCTTGAATAAAGGTTGTTACTCCCCAGAATTCTACGGAGAATTTCTATGAAAGAATATTTATGAAAGCCAAGTTTTCACCAATAGCTATATGGGAATATGGGAATTTCACTGTCAGTGCGCTCCTCCCCTAACCTCCTTATATACACAAGAATTATTTCGTTTTGAGTTAAATCATAAACCATTATGATTATTTCAAAACGTCAGTTCCAAGAACCTTATGCTTGTTTCAATCCAAACATGGATTGAATAATCCGCAAACCTTGTTTGTCGGTTATATAAAATCGTCAGGATGTTGTAAACATCCTCCAAAAGGTTTCCTTTTCAGGAAAGCGATTTTGATTTATAACTGACATATTTCATAAATGAAATATATAGTTATTTTCAAGCATTTTCAAAATGGATTTACCATGGCAACAGGTAAAAGGTTGAACCGTTATTAACACAATGTTGATAACGATACCTTTCCGTCAAAAGCCTAGCTTTGTACGTTGGTATGTTGCCATCCATGTATGTCTTCCTTGAAGACGTTAATGTACCATAGGCACAATGCCTTGTGGTACAACAACTAGTATCCAAAATAGTTGTTATACATGGAATCCATTTCGGATTCATGGCACTTTGCCATACATGGAGTCGATACCTCGTATCACTTCCTCTAAACGTAGTCGGATGGTACACCACCATAAGATTGACATCTTTATGAGGTGAGATCAGAAACCCATACCCTAGGTTGTTTTCTGACTCTATCCGATCTACTAGGTTCTTGTGTATTTGAAGATTAATGGTATAGTTTCATCAAAGATGAACTATTTGTGTTCCATTAAGGACTTCGTGCCTTGAACAGTATTACTCCGATTTTCATCGAGTATCATTATCCTCCCACTGACCACTGCATATCGGTATTTCTCTCAGGAAAACCGCATGGTGAGCAACAATCATATTGTTCTCATGTGGGATTATAAGTACTATACTTAAGGTTTCCCTAGGATAACCTATATTGGCACTTATCCAATTTGGGTCCTTAGTTTGGTATCAACCAAACGTTATGCCTGGCATACCCAAATTATCAGGAATGAGAAACCTCGTTTCTTCCCTGTTCATATCCTATATGATATCTGTCAAACAGATTTATATGGAACCTTATTCTAAATAAGTTTTGCACTGTTAATACATATCCTGTAGAAGGAAATAGTAGCTCAGAGCGACTCGTGATAAACCTTATCATGTCCAACAAAATTCGGTTTTAGTTCAGACACACCGTCTAACTGACGTGTCTCGGGAGGAGTCCTCACATGAAAGAACACCGTACTCTTTCATTTATATATGAAACTTACTGCTTAAGTATTTTCATTTCGGTCTTACCGTGGCGGAATAACACTATAGCCGATCTGTTTGTTTACTTCGTGTCGAAACTTCAAAAGTTTCTGATCTGTGTTCTTCAAAAGAAACACATAACCACAACGTGATGCCACATCCGTAAAGGTCACGAAATATTCATGTTCACATCTAGCCTAGCTAGATACGGGCCCCTTAATTCACCATGAATAGGACTAACAGATCGGTGGCCCTTTTACTATTACCAAGTAAATAGTATTTTAGGTATTTAACCTAATAAACTAGATTCGTAGACCTTATTTGAATAGTCAAATCAGTCCTAGTATCCACTCTTCAAAAGTGTGGATATACGAGTCTTGTTTAATTGTGTCCTAGACAACAATGCCACAAATAAGTCTCTATTGATCAAATCAATTTGAGCTATTTATTTGTCATTTTATATGTTTGAGATTTTATTTATATTCAAAATATAAATCTGTTATTTACATCTAATGTATTTATCTCAGTATCATCTTTATATAATGAAACACTTTAATGTTCTAGAATATAAAGGTTTTATCCGCATCGGTTTAAACACTGATATAGAGATAATGTCTCTAGTCAAACTAGTTACATTATAACATTTCCTAATTTAAGTACATACCCAAAGGGTAGTTCCTAAACTTAGGTATCTACGGTCGAAACAACGACTTTCGTCCCGTTTCCAATTCGCAGAGAAATCTCGGCTTGAAGCCAGTATCCAGCTCACAGCGGATTCTGAACGTCAATGCATATATGTATTATGTACCATACTAAGTATTTAAAATCCAATTTCAATACTAGTAGTAAACATAACTTTGACAAATATTTTTAAAGTTAGAGCCTCGCCCTTTCTTTAATTCCTTCGTGTCTTCCATATCCAAATGGTAGTCACTTTGGGATATGTCAATTATCCTTTCAATATTTCACAAACCTTTGGCCTAACCTTGGGTTTCGAATATCGAAACGATGTGCACCTTGTGCAACATGCCCAATTGCAAACTTTGACTTTCTCCACTAGAATAGTCAATTAATTCTCCAAGAATTATTAATTGCAATTTTAATACTTTTAAATCTAAAGATAGATTTATTATAAGTATTAATTAAGCACTAAGTCATCATCACATAAATCTTCCAAAGATTTTATGCTTTACTATTTGCTTAATTTGGGCTTAGTCATAATAAGTTATTTTATCAAATAAATTAACCTATTATTAATTCCCAATTGAAAATTAAATCATTTAAAACATTAATCCCAGGATTATATTTTAAATATTCAACCTTTCAATTCTTTCTTGATTTTAATAGTCCAACTATTTAATCAATTTTAATAAGGTACTATTTATCATAATGATTACAATAATCCAATTATTTAATCAACTATAATTAATATTGATTACTATAATCCAATTATAAAATCAACTATCATTTTAATTCAATTATATTGATTACTATAATCCAATTATAAAATCAACTATATATTGAATAAGTTTGTATATAGTCCAATTATATATTTTAAAACAACATAAAATATTAGTCCAACTAATACTTTTGATTAATATGACGAAAAAATATAAATGACGTGTTTAGCGAGTATTGAACGAATGTTGCAAATTCAATACTTGCCTCCCACTATTTTTCGTCGAGCCTCTAACCCTCTGTGGAGTACTCGGGAAACCGTGTTTCCTAGTGGGCTAGGATCCTATTAAATAACACACAACCTTGACTTTGGCCAATAAAAATTGTATGCTATTTAACTAGGTAGATCTCACAGATCAATTGGATCTCATCCAATTCCTAGATCCGGTTAGGTGGACATCCAAGTCCGAAACATATGTATAATGTCAATGTATCCATTACATTTTCCTAACCCTATCCTCCGAATCATCTAGGCCTTGGCTTTGGCCAAAAACAAACCTAATGATTCCAGTTAAGCGGGACCCATTGACGAGGAAAGCTTCGTAATCAATGTCATTGGACAAAAAGTGATCTTGACTTTGGCCAATAAAAATCACGATTTGGACAAGACACTGATATGCAACAAAACTCTCATTCAAGTACATCCTTGATTGACAAAGGTCTTGACTTTGGCCAATAAAAACCAATGCCAACTTCGGATCTTGAACAAGAATCATTCAATGGAAGGATATTTGCTTAATATAGATTGAGGGATTTTCGCGTGCAAATTGGCTACCAATTTAATTATCTTTGTTAAGGTCTCATCATCATACACCCTTAAACATGCATTCTAAATACATAATAAAGCGAGTATGAAATAAAATAATAATGATATGCGGATGGATACTTTACACATTGATCCTAGATCAAATCTCTCCCTTTCTCACTCAAGCTAGCACTTGTACTACTTCTACCCGTTACACTACACTTCTAAAGACCTCATATACATAGAGGGGAATAGGTGAGAAGAGAATACAAAGAGAAAGAAGGTGATAAGGCTGGACACGCAGGTCCAATTTAATAAATCGAATTTATTACAACAATTTCTAAAATTGCCCACCCATCTAATATCCATCCGATATGCATTATTCTTTCAACACAACCACGTATTCACACACATAAGCATGCTATCAATCAATCTAATCAAATTAATTAATCTGATAATTAAGTGATCATCCAATGTTCAAACAACGATTTGATTTTGTTCGAGTCAAACTCGTTTTTGCGAATAAGTACTCAAAATACGAATTCATGAATTAAATTAAACTACATCATTAAATCTAATTTAACATGTATTTAATACTAATTCACTATTCAATTCCAAATTAAATATTACACTTTTATTTAATAAACCTTTTACGATTTAAATTCCAAATCTAATCGTAACGCGTCTCAAGACCGATTAACGTCCAACGTCAATTCAATTAAAGTCCAATGGGCTTTTGATTGATTTCTTAGGCGTGGACTTTTGGTCAATTCGGGTCAAACCGATAACCAAAGTCCAATCTGGGATTTACCCCATAAGCCCATAAATCAATCTTGGCCCATTAGGCCCAATTGAACATTAAAGGTTCATTAGTCGCAATTGGCTTTATGGTTAAGGTTTTGGGCCCAATTGGATCCAATCCATTTGGCCTAAACCAAACTTGATAAATCAAGCCCAAAGGCCCAATTACAACAATTCAAGCCCAAATCCAATTTAAGCCTAAATAATTAAATTACACTAATCCAATTACGCAATTTAATTACCTAAAGTGCATTACATGATTAATCGACTAAATCAATATTTTTAAAACACCAAATTAGTCTTATTAATCATATTCAATTCATTATCATATGTCAAACACACTAAATGAAAAATCAAACCCATTTACATGCTTTCATGCTCTCGGCCAAGGAGGGATTTTTGTCCGATTTGGTTTCGATCCAATCGAACCTACAATCGACATCAAATCACCATCCATTTGATTTCCAATACATCCAATGTTCAAAATCAAAATTTACCAGACATTAGGGCATAGTCACATTCGGCCAACTCAAAGATTTTGGGGATTTTTGTCCAATTCAAAATCCAATCCAATTCGATTCAAATTAACGTCAACCTAAATGATTCTAACTCATCAAACGAATCAAAATCACAAAATTCCAAGAATCCAAAATCCAACACACATTCGGCCAAGGTGAATAAATTGGGGAAAATTATTCCAAATCAATTTCGTCAAATTAGTCCAACCAAAATGAAATTAAACATGTTATAAGCATATTCAAACAATCAATTTATTCAAATCATGCTCAAATCACATTTACCCAAATTTTAATCCCTAAAATTTCATGCTTGCAACATTAGCTCTAGATGCCATTGTTGAGTTTTTCTAAGGTCCCAAGATCAAACAAGACATGAAAACATGCGTGAATACACCACCACGAAGATAGCGGAATACTTACATTGGTTGGTAGAGTCGATTGGAGACGAATGAAGCCAAAAACGCACTGCCTTTGTAAGCCCACTGCAGCAGCCCATGCTCACTGTCTTGGCAGTTTCGGGTCTCAAAACGAAGCTCCAAACTCCGTCGGATGAGTCCCGCCTCATGGGTGAACCTCCCTACCACCTTCGCAAGACTCGTAGTGTGCTAGCACTTGCGGTTTTCACCATGAAAACCCAACTCTTGGCTTCCCTTGCTCACGGTTTTTGGCTTCCAAAACCAGTAACATTTTTCAGTTTGGGCGTGAGGTGAGAAGAGAGAATGAGAGAGATCTTTTATTTTTTGTTACAAAAAATCAATTTATATTTATGCCATAATATTTATTAAATTAATAATAAACTTATGACACAAATCATGCAATGGCTTAGAGTGTCAAACACTCAATTTCCATGCAAAACCATTGAGTGCATTGTACACTATCTCCATGCAATGCATTAGAATTAAATAATGCATAATATGACATGTGTCATGTGGGCCCCACACGTTTCCAAATGAAAGTGGGCCCACGTGCACTCACGCGTTCGGGTTCGATATTTCCGAAATACCGAACTTGCGTCGCGACGTTAATTAAATCGAATTTAATAAATAATTGCGCCTAGCGAAATTTTATTTACGTCGCTAACGAATTAATTCTAAATTAACTCGTTTGCCCGAATTAAAATCTAATTTTAATTTCGCGTCGAAATCTAATTTCGTTTAATATATCGAATATATTAATTTACCGATTAATTCCAAATTAATCGTTATCTCTCTCTGATATTTTATCCTAGATAAAATATCTCCGTAATTAATCCTAGATTAATTTTCTCTCTCTCTTCTATATAATCCCAGATTATTCAAGAGTGCGAGTTGTGCGTCATCGGTGGATTATCGGGAAGCGACCCATGAGATCCCCGGATAAGTTGACAGTAAATACGGTCGTCGGAGTATCCGAATCACGTACGTACCAAGTACTACGTTCTACCGATTTACGAGACAAGGTCGACTCCTAGCAAAGCACCAAGTCTACCAAGTTCTCCGGACATATTCATCAAAGAATATCAAGATCTGTATCAAGCGTAGTATACAATTGTATTGTGCGTATCGGCCCAGTATCGGATAATCACGTATTAGGGCTGGGGCTGGATAAGTGTCTGCCCCGTCCGAAACACATATCGGATGTCTGGTAACTAGTCTCTATAATCGGATATTCATGACCTGGTCATAATATCACGATTGGATGCGCATCACTTAAGAGCACTAATACCGTATCCTGCGTGACATCATCTCCACTATGACTGGAGTGATACTTCCGTCTCGACATCACATCCAATACACTACGATTCCTGATAAACCCAGAAGAGGTGAACACAGAACCAGTTAAGATCCCCCAACCACCAAAACCAAAGTTTACCGATTGTCGTAAGTATTAGCGATGCAAGTCTCAGGTTAAGACTATACACACCTACCTTGATTCGGCCTCCCATAGACACCTAGTCATAATACCAATGGGATTCCGAAGGGTCTATCCAGAGCGAAGTTGTTTCCCGTACCATCGGTGAAACACGACCTCCTATCGCACTTGCACAAGTATCCAATACTTATATATATGAGAACTATGCCGTTGTGCCCTCACAACGCGCACAAGTGCAATACTAGCCTATTCCGCATTATCGATGTCCAGTCTCGATAATACTACGGCTAGGGATATTTAATGATTAATCCTTCGTGGATTGATACTGTCTCATATCATCTCAATCCAGGAACTAATCATAGGGACCTCTCTTCATTTATATATCTATGGTGATCTAATCATAAATGACGAGAGTGCAATTTCCTTGTTACATAGTTAATTTGCTACAGCAACACAATGATCTGTGCAAATAGTGACGCTATGGGTCATATTATCCAACAGTGCCACCGTACCTCAACCTAAACCAGTATTCTTACTTCCATCAAGAAAAAAGCCATGACACCGACAATTGTACCCGCCTTAGGCATGAGGTCCAAAACCTCATTGACTCCCATAAAATACCCAATCCAGAAAAAAGAACAACCTAACACATACATAAATCCCTTGCCTAATTACCACTCCATTCCACCACCCACCTACATGATCAACTCCGGCCTACCCGAAACCTTTGTCCTCCAAACTCTCAACCACCAGGCTTCTTTCATTGAGATAAAAGATAACAGTAGTTAAGAACCATAGGTCAAGGAAGAAGGCAATGCTACGAATGATGGAGTTGTTCTCCCTATCTTATTTGATCCTGCATTTTTAATAAAGACATTGATTTTTTCTACTTATTCGAACCTTTTCTTAATGATAATAAAGGCATTCATTTCGTTTACTTTCCTGATTCTCGTCTTCTCAACCTGTAACATGAGTATATTTGACAAAGGCATTCAACCCTGGCACTATGATACTCAGCGATGTTTAGAACACAGGGAGTCCTCGGAAGAAGCAAACAGAAAGGACAGGATATCCATTCAGAAATTGGGAAATAAGGCTGTGGGACACAGAAACTGGACGACGCATGCTGTTCTAGGCTCGCGGCCTAATTGGGAGTACGGAGTAGCTCGCGGGGGACTAAACCGGAGAATAATGGAGTCGCCACCCGGTGTGAACCGGGAAAATGAGATTTAAGGCCGCACTCACCCCTCGCAAGGGAAGACCTCAAATCGTTGGGTTCGGAATGGTCCCTTACTTATGCCACTTGTAATAAAATGATTTATGCAATAATTTAGCCAAGCCTAAACAACTTATTTCCAATGATAATTATATTTCTAAGTTCACATGCATGAAATTACAACACACAACATCACATGGCAATCTCATGAACATATTTCGATCATATGATATGGAAAACTAAGAACAACCTAATCATGCTTGAGTACTATCTTATGAATACATCGAATGGATAAATGCGGGAATACAAATAATATGATTGACTACATAATGCAAGAGAGATCACCCAAGAGGCAATTATGCATGAAATATGATGAGACAGACTCAGTTCAGTGTGTGCGCGTTCGTGTAGCGTTCGTAAACGCGTTCGAACGATAAACTGAAGGTTCACGTTCGTGTAGCGTTTGATAACGCGTTCGAACGGGACTAGACCTGATGATACAAAATGCATGATAAAACAAAGAAAGTGCGTGCGTGTTCACGTAGCGTTCGAGAACGTGTTCGAACGGTAAACAGAAGGTTCGCGTTCGTATAACGTTCGAGGACGCGTTCGAACGGAACCAGACCTGATGAATGATGAAACTAAGAAACTACGTGTGCGTTCACGTAGCGTTCGAGAATGCATTTGAATGATAAACAGAAGGTTCACGTTCGTGTGGCGTTCGAGAACACGTTTGAACGGAACCAGACCTGATACATACAACACATACATAAACAAAAAAATCCACAATGCAGGACCTCACGTATCCGATTGAACTCATCTCGCATCCAATCAAACATACACTATCCAGCGCGGCAAAGCATCGTGGTAAAGGATTTTAACCTCTCAAAATAGAGGACCTTTAATCGCACTTACTAAGCCCATGCGCAAACAACACAATACATATATAAAGAAGTAAAGACAACGATATCGGACTTCGTGTATCCGATTGAACATATCTCACATCCAATCGAATATACATCAACCGGCGCGGCAAAGCATCGTGGTAAAGGATTTTAACCCCTCAGAATAGAGGACCTTTAATCCAACTTACTAAGCCCATGCGCTCGATCACGTCATGTATATAAAAATAAAAACAGTAATATCGGACTTCGTATACCCGATTGAACACATCTTACATTCAACCGAATATACATCGATCGGCGCGGCAAAGCATCGTGGTAAAGGATTTTAACCCCTCAGAATAGGGGACCTTTAATCCAACTTACTAAGCCCATGCGCTCGATCACATCGTTACATAAACAAATAACATGCGGAAGTCAAGTAACGAATGACAAACAAATCAAAACAACATAAAACAAAATATGCGCCATTTACTCAAGTGGTACGTGGAGTTGTATCCCGAGTACAGATTATATTACCGTCCATTCGGAATCGGCTATGAAATTTATGTTCGGGTTTCCATCCTATATACCACGAGAGGCGACACATTTTTCATTTTATTCAAGGGCCACAACATACATCATTTTACAATATATGCATATTTACCTACTCAAGGGCTACAACATGCATTTTAATATAGTAATCATGCGAACAAAACTCAATAAATAATAAAGACAAAACTGAAAACAAGTGTGAAAAATACCCTCAGGTCTAACCTTTTTTGCCGACTTTCAGACTTACGTTGCACGGAGATCGGAAGGGTTAAAGCTCCTCAACTTCTCCGGTTCACTGGTTTAGCATCTTAGCTCACTGTTTTGCTGTTTTGCTTGCTGTTTGATCTCCATTTTGCTGCTGTTTGACCTCTGTTTTGCTACTGTTTTCTCTGTATTCTCTACTTACTGTTTCAGGTCTTTAAAGCTACTATTTTTACATTTTTTAGGGGTCTAAGGGCTGTATTTTTCGGTTGTTTAAGGAGGCTAAGGGTGCAGTTTTTATGTTACTGTTTTAAGGATTTTAAGGACTGTTTTAAGGTGTTTTTCGGTGATATGGCTGCAGTTTTTGGGGCTGCTGTTTCGGTGTTTTAGTGGACTGTTTTGAAGGTTTATTTTCGGTGAAGTGAGGGAGGAGATGAAGAGAAATGTTTGCTATTTTTCTTGTGATTTGCGTGTAATGTCAAGGATTTCTTGCCGTGATTTGCGTGTGAGTTGTGTCTTGTGAAGGGAGTGCATGTCTTGGTTAGGGGTTGTTTTTATAGAGAAGGGCTAGGGCTTCTCCTTGTCTCACAAGGAAGGAATTTTGGCATTAAAGAGAGGATTTGATTTGGTGTTGGATGAGGAAATCAATGGATTGAGGGGGGACAAATTTTGGTGAATTAGGAAGGTTGAATATTTGATTGGCTTGGTTTAGGAATACAATTTGTTAGATTAGGAAGTCAACATTTTTAATTGGTTATGATTGATTTTAATTAGGCATAATATTTCTTTAATTTAGTATATAATATTTTAAGTTAGGAAGTTACAATATTTTAATTTGGTATAATTATATTTTATGTCTTATTTAATTTGGTATATCAATTAATTAATATTTTATTTAGTTAATGTTTAATTTAATTAATATTTGATTTAATTTGGATGTAATTTAGGGTGATAAGGGCGGGTGGGCCTCTCTTGGTGGGCTAGGTGTTGTGTTGGTTTGGTGAGTGGGCTTAGGTGGGTGGCAAGGTTGTGGGCCAAAGTTAAAAGGTTTGCGGGGTTTTTAGGCCAAATGTGCTCTAAACGGAGGTCCAACAAGTGAGTTTGAGGCTAAACAAGTGAATAAGGATCTAACGAAATACCGGTTGCCTTCTGACGACCGTTTCCCGCAATATCCTTAACTAAAAAAGGTAGTGCCTCCAATTGAGACTCATCATCGGGTTTCACATGCAAAAATACAATGCCTACAGTCGCCCCCACTTTGATGGGACTTGTGCAGTGTGTGACTTTGAACAATCCTATCAAAGTTATGCAATGCATTTCAACTTACCTGGCTCGTCTGCTGCCTCGAGCTGAGTTGGTACTGCAGTAGACCTCGATCCTGGGACGCATCCCATTAACTGCAACCGACAACGGGGGCACCTCGACCATGGGACGCATCCGGATACCACTGGAAATGAGGGCCTCGCCCTAGATCAAATGATGTAGTGGGCCCTCGACCCTGGGATGCATCCCGGAACTACAACTGATGATGCAGTGGGCCCTCGACCCTGGGACCCATCCCGGGACTGCAACTGTCAACAAGGGTACCTCGACCCTGGGACGCATCCCAAAACTGCTGACGATGTGGGCCTCGCCCTCAAGCAGATATGGGCCTCGCCCCCAAGCTGATATGGGCCTCGCCCTCAAGTTGACATGGGCCTCGCCCCCAAGCTGACATGGGCCTCGCCCCCAAACTGATATGGGCCTCGCCCCCTGGGACTTATCCCCAAAAACTGTTGATGTGGGCCTCGTCCCCTGGGACTCATCCCCAAAACTGAAACTGTGCTGACGCTATTTGGCTCTTTTCTGCCGCTTTCTCTTTTCTTCGAACCTGCGAACACAAAACCAAGAACAAACGCGAAGAGAATGCAACGTTACGTGTATGCATGAATGATTTTCGTATCCCGTTGCGTTAGGTCTTCTGCCAATTTCCTTGGTGACTGCTCGGTCTTCTCTCCCTCAGGCAAAGTACTACTTCAATCCGTCTACGTTGATCGGCTCGGTGAACTCGTTCCCCTCCAAGTCTGATAGCTTCACTGCTCAATTTCCCATTACCTTCTGTACTATGTAAGGTCCTTCCCAGTTAGGTCTGAACTTTCCTCTTGGATCTGTTGTCGACGGCCTTGATTGCTTAAGTACCAAATCACCCTTTCTGATCTTGGTGGGGCGTACTTTCTTGTTGAATGCTCGGGCTAGTCTCTTCTGATACAACTGCATGTGATACAAAGACTTCATTCTCTTCTCATCTAATAGTACTAACTGATCAAACCTCTGTGCGGCCCACTCTTGTTCCGGTAATTCTGCCTCAGCTAATACCCTCGTAGACTGTATTTCCACTTCTACTGGCAATACTGCTTCCATTCCATAGACCAAAGAGTAAGGTGTGGCCCATGTTGCTGTTCTTACTGATGTTCTGTACCCCTACAAAGCATATGGTAGTTTCTCGGCCCAATCTATGCAGTTCTCTGTCATCTTGGCTAAAATCGTCTTTATAGTCTTGTTGGCTGCCTCAACTGCCCCATTTGCCTGTGGCCTGTACGGTGATGACTTGTGGTGGCCTATCCCGTATTTCTGCAACATTGCCTTCGTCTCTCCTTGAAACTGAACTCTGTTGTCTGTCACTACATGATGCGGCATACCATACCGACAAATGAGGTTTTGAGCTATAAACTTTGCCATTTGTTTTGCTGTAACATTGCGGAATGATTCGGCTTCCACCCACTTCGAGAAGTAATATACTGCCACTACTATGAAGCGATGCCCATTCGATGCATTCGGTCAAATTTCTCCAATCATTTCAATTCCCCATGCTGAGAAAGGCCACGGCTCTGACAACCCGTGCAACTCTGTGTGCGGCAAGTGATTCAAATTACCATGTGCTTGACAATCATGACAGTGCTTTACCATCTTCGCGCAGTCTGTTTCCATGGTTGACCAATAAAAACCTTGTCTCACTATCTTGCGGGACAGATTCAACCCGTTCATGTGCGGACCACATACCCCGGCGTGTACTTCTTCCATTACATGCTGAGCTTCTTCTTTCCTCAAACACCTCAACTGAATATCGTTTGCTTGCCTCTTGTACAGTTCCCCTTTCAAAATCACATACTAGGAAGCTAGCTTCTGAATGGCTATTCTGTCTTTTCTGCTTGCCCCTTCCGGGAGTTCCCTATGTTCCAGATACCTCTAAATGACATGATAGCAAGGTTTACCATCATCGACCTCTACTTCCAGAATTCTTTCTATCTCATAAATAGGTTTGCTTGCTGTTGTCAGTATTAACGGTCTCATCACTAACTTTTCTGGATTTTCCCAAGTCGCTGCAAGTGTAGCCAGTGCGTCTGCCATCTGATTCTCTTCTCTCGGCAAGTGCTGAAACTTACAATCCGGGATAACCTGTGCCAACTTTCTGAGGTGAAAAAGGTAAGGTTTCAACCGTTCTTCTTTCAACTCCCATTCTCCTCGCATCTGCTGGACTACCAACATAGAATCTCCGTAGATTTCCACACTCCCGGCCTTCAAGTCTATCAATGCTGTCAAACCAAGAGCACATGCTTCATACTCGGCCATGTTGTTAGTTACTCCGAATGTCAACCTCTTGGCCAAAGGCAAGGTCTCTCCCTCGGGGTTCCCTACCACGATCCCAATTCCGGCTCCCTTGTAATTTACTGCTCCGTCAAAATACATCTTCCATCTCTGAACTGTTATTGCTTGGATCTCTTCATCTGGAAATTCAAACTTATACTGATCCCCATCAACAGGTTGCAATGCCAGAAACTCTGCTACTGCTCGCCCTTTGATCACTTAGGAGGTGAGATACTCAATGTCAAACTCTGTCAGCAATACTAACCATCTGCCCAATTTCCCCACTAGCGAAGGCACTGAATGCAGATACTTTAGAGGATTCTCCTTTGCCACTACCTGGATCTTGTATGACTGGAAATAATGCCGTAATTTTCTGGAAGCCCATACCACTGGGAGACATATCTTCTCTACTTCCTGATACCGGGACTCATACGGGAGCATCTTCTTACTCAGATAGTAAACTGCATGTTCTACCCTTGTCTCATCTGCCTGTACCATCATTGCCCTCAGTGCTTCTGATTCTACGACCAAGTACAATATCAAAGGTCTGCCCAATCTCGGAGGTTTCAATAAAGGAGGCTTTACCAAGTACTCTCTGATCTTGTCGAAGGCTGCTTGACACTGCTCATTCCACTTTACCGGTTGATTTTTCCTCAACAGCTTGAAGATAGGCTCACACACTGATGTCAACTTGGCAATGAACCGACTGATGTACTGAATCTTCCCCAGGAATGCTCTGACTTCTTTCTCAGTCTTCGGTGCTGGCATTTCTGTGATTGCCTTGATTTTCTCAGAATCTACCTTTATTCCGCCCATTCCCACTGTATGACCAAGCAATTTCCCTGATGTCACCCCAAACACACACTTCTTGGGATTTAGCCGCAGGTTGTATTTGTCAACTCTCTGAAGGAACCTTTCCAGTGCTTCAATATGCCCAACTCTTGTCTCTGATTTCACCATCATGTCATCCACATACACTTCAATCTCTTTGTGCTTCAAGTCATGGAATAGTGTAGTGGCCATCTGTTGATAAGTAGCTCCCGCATTCTTAAGCCCAAACGGCATCACATTGTAACAATAAGTACCCCACTCGGTAACAAATGCAGTCTTGTGTTTATCTTCCTCAGCCATAAGGACCTGATTGTAACCTGAAAACCCATCTGCAAATGAATACATAGCAGATAAAGCAGCACTATCAACCAGAACATCTATATGCGGCAAAGGAAAATCATCTTTCGGACAAGCCTTGTTGAGATCTCTGTAGTCCACACATATTCTGACCTTCCCGTCTTTCTTTGGCACCGGCACTATATTAGCCAACCACTCATGATACTTTACTACTTCCAGGAACCCCACATATATCTGTTTCTTAACTTCCTCTCTGACTTTCTCAGCCCATTTTGGTCTCATCCGTCGGAGTTTCTGTTTTACTGGCCTCATATTCGGATAAGTTGGTATTGTGTGCTGGGCAATGTTTCTGTCTACCCCAGGCATGTCCTCATAGGACCAAGCAAACACTTTGGCATATCTGACCAATACATATTCTAATTTCTCCCACTCTTCGGAGGTAACTTCACTTGCAATCAGAATTTCTTGGGGTTCTCAAGTGTACCCAAGTTAAATGCAGTAGTTCTGGCTGAACTGATATCAAATATGCTTGATTCGTGCAGAGTAAATGGAAATGACTCAGGCAAGTAAGCAAAAGAAATGTCTTTATTATTGGATAATGCGAAGTACATTCAAACAAATCAGGAAGGTAAATGTCTTCATCATCTATAGACACTTTGTAGGCACTGCATTTTTGCATATAAGTCCCTATGATGAGTCTCAATTGGAGACACTACCTTTTAAGTCACAGAGGTCACGGAAAACGGACATCGGAAGGGGAAATTCAGAATAAACAAGGTTCACTGTTTTCGTTCGTGATGCATTCGTATATACGTTCGAACGCCAAACAGATTGCGGGCGTTTGTGCCGCGTTCGAGGAAGCGTTCGAATGGTGTCGGTAATTCTAGTTTTGCTGCTAGCCTCACATCAAGCCCAATTCGCCCAAGCCTTGGCCCACATGCCCAAGCCCACTTAAAACACATATTTAACACATGGTGAAATCAAAACAAATCTAAAAATCACATACCAATTAAAATAAACATTAAAATCAATCAAATATTTTAATTCCTTAATTAGATATTTACCCACCAATTACACAAGATTCCTTCCTAACTAAACAAAATCACATACTAAATTAAAAAGATGTCATGCCTAATTAAAATCAATTATAACAAATTAAAGATATTGACTTCCTTATCTAAACCAAATTTGTCCCCCCTCAATCTTTGACTTTCCTTGCTCAACACAAAATCAAATCCCTTCCTTGTGAGACAAGGTGAAGCCCTAGCCATTCTCTATATAAACAACCCCTAACCAAGACATGCACTCCGCTAGCTCATTCATACAAGAAAAGCCTCCCATAGCTCATTCATACAAGATAAGCCTCCCCTAGCTCATACACATAATATACACACAACTCACACAAATCACAAGACACAAAAGAAAATAACCCCAAGCCTTCACGTTAAAAGCACCTTCACAAACCGATCAGCCCTACACGTCCATAAGCCTCAAAAATCTGCCCATGCCACACAGACCTTCAACGCCATAAACACAACACAATTAACAAACTGCCTCACCTTCGCCCCTTCAACACACTGCCCCCACTTCGTCAGCCACACAGCAGCCCTAAAACACACATAAAACAGCCCCCGAACCACACCATAACACCACCGAAAATCACACCCAAAACAGTAGCCAAAACACCCCAAAAACAGTAACTAAGATACACCAGCAAAGCGGCAGCAAATCAGAGTCAAAAGTAGCAGCAAAAGATGGAGAACGACGACCCAAAACAGTAAGACAACGAACGAGAGCAGTGAACCAATGAACCAGAAGAGTTGCGGAGCATCCACCATTCCGACGACCGTACACCGTACTACCGAGAGACGACATAAAAGGTTAGACCTGAGGGCACCTTGTATTTATTATCTTTCATTTGTCTTTTACTTATTCTAATATATTTTTTATTGCATGAGAGTCGTTTTGTTAAGGCATGATGTGAATTCCTGATAAACGGAATGCATGTTCTCTTTTGTGGTATATCGGATGGAAACCCGGATGTAAATTCCGTAGCCGAATCCGAATGGACGGTAGTACGGTCTGCACTCGGGATACAACTCCACGTACCACTTGAGAGATACATATATTCCGTTTCATCCAAACTTGTATTTGAGCATGATGTAGTTAGTACGTTATTTATTTATTTATCCTGATTAGGCCTAGTGCGTTATTTATTCTTAAGCATGATTTAGTCCTTAGTATGTTAATCTTTATGCATGATTTAGATATCCATGTGATTAGATATGTCGTTGTTGTGATCCTGTTTGAATGCGGTATCTAAAACCATATGAATGTATGCAATCTGCCAGTTCCCGTTTGAACGCGTCATCGAACGCAACTCGAACATGAACCTTCTGTTTACGTTCGAATGCATTATCAAACGCTACTCGAACGCTCATGCATTTTGTATCATCAGGTCTGGTCCCATTCGAACGCGTTATCAACGCTACACGAACGCGAACCTTCTATTTTCCGTTCGAACGCGTTTACGAATGCTACACGAACGCGCACACACTGAACTGAGTCTGTCTCATCATATTTCATGCACAATTGCCTCTTGGGTGATCTCCCTTGCATTATGTAGCCAATCATATTATTTGTATTCCTGCATTTATCCATTCGATGTATTCATGAGATAGTACTCAAGCATGATTAGGTTGTTCTTACTTTTCCATATCATATGATTGGAATATGTTCATGAGATTGCCATGTGATGTTGTATGTTGTGGTGATTAATTTCATGCATGTGAATTTATAAGCATGATACTCTTGGAAATAAGTGTTACTTAAACTTGATTAAATTATTACATAAATCCTTTCATTACAAGTGACATAAGTAAGGGACTATTCCGAACCCAACGGTTTGAGGTCTTCCCTTGCGAGGGGTGAGTGCGGCCTTAAATCGCATTTTCCCGATTCACACCAGGTGGCGACTCCATTATTCTCGGGTTTAGTCCCCCGTGGCTACTCCGTACTCCCAACCGGACCGTGAGCCCGGGACAGCATGCGTCGCCCCAGATCCTGTGTTCCCACAGTCTGGCGACTCCACTGGGGATAGAGAATCGGTCCTAAAATATTGTCTTGTAATGTTTGGATTTATGTTCTAATTGACCGTGTCTATATTGGATAAAATGAGGGTTTAATCAATGGCATCTTGAGGCTAGGTAATGGTTTGGTGTCTTTCTTCATTCACTACCTTCCTAGAAGGAAAAGCTGTGAAGGCACCTATATGGCCATCTACCCTTAGCCTATTGTGATGGACTAATTTGGAGGACTCGTTGTTTATTCCTGACACCAAGCGATAAGAGCCTAAGAGGCTTGGGTATTTAAGTGAGCCTCGCTCCACCCTCCCTCGGGGGAATCTACAACGGGAAATCCATTTGACAGTCAGTCACACACCATAGCTCATTGGCACGTACCTTAGTGTATAAAAAGGGTGCACTCACTTGGTCGTTCGAACCCTTGATTGGGGAGACCTAGTTGTGGGCCATCCTTCGCCGGTGAGAGCCTTTGTCTACACTCTTGTGAACCCACCCATAGACCGGGGTTGTATGGTTAAAGTAACAATTATTTCCTTGAGTATGTGCTTGTGGACCATCCTCATTTGGATGCAGTTGGACCATTGTCAGAAATGCGGACTTGCTGGGCTAATTAAACTGGGGCGAGTTCGTACCTTATGACCATTAGGCCCAAAGCTTTCTGAAATGTTGATGGGCCATTCTGTAGAAATAATTGTTTGCATTATCTTTCTTTTATGCTTGTGTTTGGGAACATCATCGTTTGGATCCATTTGGACCATTTGTCATGGATATGGGCTTGTTGGGCCATTTAAACTGGGACAAGAACGTATTTATGACGATTGGGCCAAGGGATTCTAAGTGTTGATGGGCCACTTTGTGCTTGTGTTCGGAACATTACCATTTGGATTTAGTTGGGCTCCTTGCCATGAGATGTGAACTCGTTGGGCCATTTAAACTAGGACGAGTTCACTCATATGACAGTTAGTCCAGAAGCTTCTAAAATGATAACGGGCCGATTTGCTTGAAAATTTTAGTTGATTTAGTATGTTATATATGTTACATGCACCCCATGCATACATATATCATGTTAACCCTTGTGTTCTGAAAGCCATCATAGATTCCCGTTGGGTTAAGGAAAAGGGAAGACTCACCAAAATACTGGGAACAGACATGAGTGAATCAGATATTGAGGTATCCCGTATAGATCAGTTGGAAAACGGTATCGCCAAGGTCACCGAACAGTTGCAAGCCATGACCACTGCCATGGAAAATATGGCTGTGCCCCGTGCTGGGGGAAATTCTGAGAATGTGAGGCGCGATGAGCCTCTGAATGGGTTGGGGGATGATATCCCCATTTTTTATGATGACATGACAGAGCATGCAACAGGCAGAGTGATTGGGTCTCAGACAGAATTTCAGAAGCTTCGGGATCAGGTTGAGTCAGTTACCCGTAAGATGAAGGGTAAGGACGAAGAATTACTAGACTATGAGGCGATGGCTTTTGACGAACAGTTGCATGTTCAGTTCAAGATGCCGGATATGGCCAAGTTCAATGGGAATGGGGATCCGAGGGTCCACCTCCGACAATATGTGTCAGTTATGAGTTCAGTGGGCCTAACACAGCACCAAGCTCAGAAGATGTTTGGGATGTCACTTGAGGGGGCACCCGTAGTGTGGTACCATAGCCTTGAAAGAAAGGTTAAGGAGGATTGGAGGGAATTGGTAGATGTATTCCTGAAATAGTATGTCACAGACTTAGAGATTGACTTGTCACTCCGTGATTTGGAGAACACTAAGCAGAAGCCGGAAGAAAGCTTCAAGAAGTATGTAGACCACTGGAGAAGCCAGCTTCTGAAAATGCAGACTCGGTCCTCTGAGAAAGACCAAATTAAAATGATCATCAAGGGCACCAAGCCCTCTATTTATGGTAAGCTGAAAATGATGACTTCGCTGATTTCTGATTTTCGACAGTTGAGGGAAACTGTCATGGATATTGAGGAAGAGGAGGCTGAAAACAGAAAGTTTTATGGCCAGAATAAAAGAACTTTTAGGGGGCCTTCTGAGACCAAGCCCGCTACTGCCGAAGTCGCTGCCATGAGAAACATGCAATTCTCCAACCTTGGTAGACCTTTGTCGAAGGTGTTTGAAAAGTTGCAGGGACAAGGACTTTTAAAACCATTAGAAGGCAAGCAACATCTGCACCCCCACCGCCACACATAAATATGAACCTTTATTGTCACTTCCACCAGCTACATGGCCATGACACCGACAACTGCACCCGCCTCAGGCATGAAATTCAAGATCTCATAGATTCCCATAAAATACCCAACCCATGAAAAGAACAACCCAACACACACAGAAACCCTCAACCACCAAGCTTCTTACATGGATGACAGTGAAGAACCATAAGCCGAGGAAGAAGACAGCGCTGCGGATGATGGAGTTGTTCCTCCTAGTCTATTTGATCCAGTTTTTTTAAAAAGACATTGATTTTGTTACTTGTTCGAACTCTTTTCCTCAACGATAATAAAGACGTTCATTTCGCTGAATCTCTTCTGCAGTATGAGTATATTTGAGAAAAACATTCAACCTTGGTACTATGAAATTCAGTGATGTTAGAACACGGGGAATCCTCGGAATAAGCAAGCTGAAAGGAAAGGATATCCATTCAGAAATTGGGAAATGGAGCAGTGAAACTATCTGACTTGGAAGGGAATTAGTTCACCGAGCCGATCAACATAGACAGATTGAAGCAGTGGTTTGCCTGAGGAAAAGAAGACTAAGCAGTCACCATGAGAATTGACGGAAGACCTAACCGACGGGATAAGAACATTCATACATGCATACACATAACACATTTTGCATCCTTTCGTGTTTGTTCTGTTTTGTATTCACAGGTTTTGAAGATGAAAAAGAAAAGTGGCAAAGACAAGCCAATCAGAAGCAGTAGCAGTACAATGTCAGCAGTCTTCAGGAATGAATCATATGGGCGAGGCCCATATTAGCAGCATCAGTCTGGGGGCGAGGCCCATATCAGTAGTAGTTAGGGCCGAGGCCCACTTCAGCATCAGTTTTGGGGATGAGTCCCAGGGTCGAGGCCCACATCACTATCAGTTTTGGGGATGAGTCCTAGGGTTGAGGCCCATTGCATCACAAGCCGAGAATGGCACTCCAAGAATGGAAGCACGGTTCAGGAATGAACCACATCACAATAACGGTTCGGGAATGGACCACCTAACAGTAACAGTTCAGGAATGGACACCTCACAGTAACGGTTCGGGAATGGACCACCTCACAGTAACAGTTTGGGAATGGACATCTCACAGTAACGGTTCGGGAATGGACCACCTTACAGTAACAGTTCGGGAATGGACATCTCACGGTAACAGTTCGAGAATGGACCACATCACAGCATGGTTCGGGAATGAACCAGGGGTCGCAGCACCTGACCACCCAAATCAACTCAACTCAACACGTGGAAGGTCAAGTGGCAGTTGGCGAGCCAGGTAAGTAGAAATGCATTGCATAACTTTGATAGGATTGTCACTATTACACATTACACAAGTCCCATCAAAGTGGGGGCGACAGTAGGCACTGCATTTTTACATATAAGTCCCTATGATGAGTCTCAATTGGAGACACTACCTTTTAAGTCACAGACGTCACGAAAAACGGACATCGGAAGGGGAAATTCAGAATAAACAAGGTTCACTGTTTTCGTTCGTGATGCGTTCGTTTATACGTTCGAACGCCAAACAGATTGCGGGCGTTCGTGCAGTGTTCGAGGAAGTGTTCGAACGATATCGGTAATTCTGGTTTTGCTGCTAGCCTCACATCAAGCCCAATTCGCCCAAGCCTTGGCCCACATGCCCAAGCCCACTTAAAACACATATTTAACACATGGTGAAATCAAAACAAATCTAAAAATCACATACCAAATTAAAATAAACATTAAAATCAATCAAATATTTTAATTCCTTAATTAAGATATTCACCCACCAATTACACAAGATTCCTTCCTAACTAAACAAAATCACATACTAAATTAAAAAGATGTCATGCCTAATTAAAATCAATTATAACAAATTAAAGATATTGACTTCCTAATCTAAACCAAATTTGTCCCCCCTCAATCTTTGACTTTCCTTGCTCAACACAAAATCAAATCCCTTCCTTGTGAGACAAGGTGAAGCCCTAGCCATTCTCTATATAAACAACCCCTAACCAAGACATGAACTCCGCTAGCTCATTCATACAAGAAAAGCCTCCCCTAGCTCATTCATACAAGAAAAGCCTCCCCTTGCTCAAACACATAATATACACACAACTCACACAAATCACAAGACACAAAAGAAAATAACCCCAAGCCTTCACGTTAAAAGCACCTTCACAAACCGATCAGCCCTACACGTCCATAAGCTTCAAAAATCTGCCCATGCCACACAGCCCTTCAACGCCATAAACACAACACAATTAACAAACTGCCTACCTTCGCCCCTTCAACACACTGGCCCCACTTCATCAGCCACACAGCAGCCCTAAAACACACATAAAACAGCCCCCAACCACACCATAACACCACCGAAAATCACACCCAAAACAGTAGCCAAAACACCCAAAAAATAGTAACTAAGATACACCAGCAAAGCGCAGCGAATCGGAGTCAAAAGCAGTAGCAAAAGATGGAGAACGATGACCCAAAACAGTAAGACAACGAACAAGAGCAGTGAACCAGTGAACCGGAAGAGTTGCGGAGCATCCACCATTCCGATGACCGTACACCGTACTACCGAGAGACGACATAAAAGGTTAGACCTGAGGGCACCTTGTATTTATTATATTTCATTTGTCTTTTACTTATTCTAATATATTTTTTATTGCATGAGAGTCGTTTTGTTAAGGCATGATGTGAATTCCGGATAAATGGAATGCATGTTCTCTTTTGTGGTATATCGGATGGAAACCCCGACGTAAATTCCGTAGCCGAATCCGAATGGACAGTAGTACGGTCTGCACTCGGGATACAACTCCACGTACCACTTGAGAGATACATATATTCCATTTCATCCAAACTTGTATTTGAGCATGATGTAGTTAGTACGTTATTTATTTATTTAGCCTGATTAGGCCTAGTGCGTTATTTATTCTTAAGCATGATTTAGTCCTTAGTATGTTAATCTTTATGCATGATTTAGATATCCATGTGATTAGATATGTCGTTGTTGTGATCCTGTTTGAATGCGGTATCTAAAACCATATGAATGTATGCAATCTGCCAGTTCCCGTTTGAACGCGTCATCGAACGCAACTCGAACGCCAACCTTCTGTTTACCGTTCGAACGCGTTATCAAACGCTACTCGAACTCGCATGCATTTTGTATCATCAGGTCTGGTCCCGTTCGAATGTGTTATCAAACGCTACATGAACGCGAACCTTCTGTTTATCGTTCGAACGCGTTTACGAACGCTACACGAACGCGCACACACTGAACTGAGTCTGTCTCATCATATTTCATGCAGAATTGCCTCTTGGGTGATCTCCCTTGCATTATGTAGCCAATCATATTATTTGTATTCCTGCATTTATCCATTCGATGTATTCATGAGATAGTACTCAAGCATGATTAGGTTGTTCTTACTTTTCCATATCATATGATTGGAATATGTTCATGAGATTGCCATGTGATGTTGTATGTTGTGATGATTAATTTCATGCATGTGAATTTATAAGCATGATACTCTTGGAAATAAGTGTTACTTAAACTTGATTAAATTATTACATAAATCCTTTCATTACAAGTGACATAAGTAAGGGACTATTCTGAACCCAACGGTTTGAGGTCTTCCCTTGCGAGGGGTGAGTGCGGCCTTAAATCTCATTTTCCCGGTTCACACCAGGTGGCGACTCCATTATTCTCCGGTTTAGTCCCCCGTGGCTACTCCGTACTCCCAACCGGACCGCGAGCCCGGGACAGCATGCGTCGCCCCAGATCCTGTGTTCCCACAGTCTGCCAGTTCCCGTTTGAACGCGTCATCGAACGCAACTCGAACATGAACCTTCTGTTTACCGTTCGAATGCATTATCAAACGCTACTCGAACGCTCATGCATTTTGTATCATCAGGTCTGGTCCCATTCGAACGCGTTATCAACGCTACACGAACGCGAACCTTCTATTTTCCGTTCGAACGCGTTTACGAATGCTACACGAACGCGCACACACTGAACTGAGTCTGTCTCATCATATTTCATGCACAATTGCCTCTTGGGTGATCTCCCTTGCATTATGTAGCCAATCATATTATTTGTATTCCTGCATTTATCCATTCGATGTATTCATGAGATAGTACTCAAGCATGATTAGGTTGTTATTAGTTTTCCATATCATATGATTGGAATATGTTCATGAGATTGCCATGTGATGTTGTATGTTGTGATGATTAATTTCATGCATGTGAATTTAGAAGCATGATACTCTTGGAAATAAGTGTACTTAAACTTGATTAAATTATTACATAAATCCTTTCATTACAAGTGACATAAGTAAGGGACTATTCCGAACCCAACGGTTTGAGGTCTTCCCTTACGAGGGGTGAGTGCGGCCTTAAATCTCATTTTCCCGGTTCACACCGGGTGGCAACTCCAATATTCTTCGGTTTAGTCCCCCGTGGCTACTCCGTACTCCCAACCGGGCCGCGAGCCCGGGACAGCATGCGTCGCCCCAGATCCTGTGTTCCCACACACTTCTTCCTCTGCAACCAGGTTTTCCTCAGGCTTTTTGTCATCTCCAAGAGTCAGACTCTCCAACTTCATCAATTCTTCTTCCCAATTCTCTGCTTCACAGCTTCTTTAGTCAGCGGTTTCTCACCCAACAAATCCTGGAAGATCTCAAATCCAGGCACCACAATCCCATTAACTTCCACATGTTCAGGCTCCCCTTGATACCCTGAAGCTTTCACAAAACATTCCATCAGTTTCAGGCCCTTTTTCTTGACCTTCGGCTTTTCTTCATCAGATTTGTACCCCAAACCCTTCCGAGGAATCTGTCCTCTAAAATCTGGCAATTTTGAACCTTCACCCGGCTCGAACTTCATTTTTTTCATGATCCTAGCCACCCTAGGATCCACCCTCTCCTAAAAAGTAGCTGACACCTGAAACCTCGTGAAAGGTTGTATTTCCAAGGCAGCCACGGCATTATCTACCTCAGCCCGGATAGTAACAACTTCTCCCTCATACGGGAACTTGATCATCTGATGTAAAGTGGAAGGCACGCCCCCAAGTTTGTGAAACCAAGGCCTTCCCAACAACAAGGTAAAAATGGCTGGGATGTCCAGCACTGTAAACTCAACTTCATATTCCATCGGGCCTACCTTGACCATAGTGATGAGTGGTAAATCTATCACTATTTCCCACTCATTTAACCTAATATTTTGTATAGTTTCTTGAGTTTTGTGAAGGTTTTGATGTGTTTTGTGTTATTTTGCAGATAAATAAAGTTGGGAAAGCATTGGAAGCAATTTGGGGCCAAAATAGAGAAAACATAACAAAAGGGCAATTCGGTAATTTTTCCGCATCGCGACGCCAAGACCCTACGCGTCGCGACGTCTAACGTGCGCCGGACATGCTAACGTGCACCGAGGGACACGTGTCAGAATCTGAGAAATTGGACTTGCTAACGTGCGCTGGCCTTACTAACGTGCGCCGTGCCACGTGTCATCATCACAGAAGATCAGCTAAAATGCGCCGTCTGCCACGTGTCAAAATCTCATTGGACAAAAGAAAGCGCGTGCCACGTGTCGAGTTGTCATTGGACTGAATCACCGGTGAATCACATGCTGCCACGTGTTAATCTCTCATTGGACCAATCCTAAACGCGTGCCACGTGTCAGATGATCATTGGACCGAAAGCTCAGCCAATCACCGTGTGCCACGTGTCGTCTTCCCATTGCACCACCTTTACCGCGTCACACGTGTCATCACCAGATTCTGCCGACAGATCACGCGTGGACCAAAACCGCGTGCCAGCGTCGCTACGCTGGGGCGTTTGGCGTCGCCACGCTGGTTCCAGAAAATGCCTCTAAATTCAGGCCTTCACACTTCATTTGGTGTGCTTTCCTTGGGAGCTTTTCCCTGTTTTTAGAGGATTGCATCTATTTTGTATATATAATAATATTTTTAATTATGTATTTTAATTTTCAGTAATAGTAATAGTAGTTCTTCTTCTTCTCTTTTCTTTTATGTTTTGTAGTTAATTTACCGCTGGGGTAAAAGGTGAAACCTTTAATATAATTATTTAGGTAAATCTCACTTAATTATAATATTTAAATTATAATTTAACCGGATTAATTAATGTCAGACTTTATTACCGCCTATATGGCTGGTTTAAATATAAATTACCTTACCGCCTATATGGCTGGTCTTTATGTGACAAATAATTACCGCCTATATGGCTGGTGTAATTTGACTAAATGGATTACCGCCTATATGGCTGGTTTTAAATGTTTAATATTATTAATTCCTGAGAAAGCAGAATATAAAATAATTTATATATTATAATAAGTGAGATTCCTAGATAAGAAATATTAATTGTGGATCATCTAACCCCAACATTTTATTTTATTCTAGGGAAGTGATGAAACACAATATCCACACTTAATAATTGATTTTCTTTTTATGGGTAATTCTTTAGTTTGTTTATTGAGTCTTAAGCTTAATGCTTCTTGTTGTCTGATCACCAATAAGATTGATATGGTAAACTTAAAATGAACTAGACATAGGGATTTTAGGTTTCAGCCTTAGATTCAATAGCTCACGATCTTCCTTGAGGATAGATAACCCTTTAATAGATTTCCTTACAGGATAGGAATATACATGTCGGGCGTGGGTAACCATAATTGGAACTTAAACTTAATGAATCCTGGTAATGTGGTTGACATAGACATATGGTTCAATTGGGTTATACTGGGTATTTGCGTCTGACCATCGACAGAGGCTTTTGCATATCTTCGTGTTCCAGGTTAGAAAACTAATTTATTACACATAAATAAGAGAATCAATTCATCTTTATAATAATATTGTGTGGAGTCACGACCCTAGATCCTTGAGTCTTTTATTTTGTTTTCCTTAGTATTTTATTTTGAGTATGTTTTTATTTTATTTTTGCAAAACCACATTCAACCAACCAAAAGCAATCAATTCCCTTCTCCCTATAATTAGATACCTGTAAATAAATAGTATCAATAATTAATAACAATAGTAGGAATTAAGTCCTCGTGGGATCGATATTTTTATTCTACTTGAACGATACGTGCGCTTGCGTTATACGTGTGTGTTTACGCCGGTCAAGTTTTGGCGCCGTTACCGGGGACTTATTTTTCTTGAGTTATTAATTTTGAAGCTATCTAATTTACTTGTATCTAATTTTCTTTATTTTTATCTGTAATTTTTTTCTTTTTATTTCAGGTGGTTTAAAAATGGAACACTACTGGGAGATTGAGAGATTACGAGCTTTATAAGAAGATACACCCCACATCTGGGAGCAACAGTTCGATTTTTTGAGGCCTGTTGTGCAGCCCAATGACTATCACTGGATGCCAGAACCAAGTACTCTTACATTTGCTCATCAGAACGAAATGAGGAGAAGTGTGATTTGTGATGGTAACCACCCAAGCGATCAATGCATATACTTTTCAGAGTGGCAGAATTATCAGAATCATTCAAGGTACGAAGAACCATCACATTTTCCATCTTATTCACCATCCACCTATGATTTCCATCAACAATCAGAACCATCAGATGAAGATTAGATGATTGACATGCTCCAAGATTGGGTCAAGAAACAAGACGAAAAGTTGGATACAATGCTTGAAAAATGCCATAATCAATTTGAAAGTATTCAGAGACAATCAGAATTCATTCAGAGACTGACAGATCAAATAAGACAGTTACCTCAAGAAGAATTATCGGATGAAACTGACAAAGCCTTCGAGTACCCAGAGATCCACAATGACACCTTAACAGAGGAGGAGGCTGAGCAGTATCAACAACCAGAGGTATCAGTTCAGGAGCCCGAACCGGCAAATTCTCGATTTTATTTTTATTATTCTAACTCTGACGAGGATGAAGCTGATCTGTTTGTACCAACTGCATCAACACTTGAGGATGGAATTCTGTATCCTCAAAATGAAGATCTTGGAGAATCCATTGCAAAAATGTTTGAAGAAGATCTACCTGAACAAATCATTTCACCCAGATCAGAGGATGAAGACCTAAAATCTGACATTTCTTTACATCCTCAGGTTGATAATTTGCAGCATGTTGTTTCAAAGCATTCAAAGATACAGATGAAGAACTGTCAATAATTTCAAATACATCTGTGAAGAAAATGTGGAGCAAGAAAAAGAGCAAATGGAGGAGCAAATGTCTGACCTTAATAAAGATCCAGAGCATTCAGGAGAAACATCGCTGTTTTGGGGAGTACAAATCAAAAACATCACCCAAAAGCTTGACAGAATGGAACTCCCATTCCAAGTCAAGCACCATACGAGACCTCCTGATTTTCTTTCTTTCTTTGCAGGAACCACTGGAACAACAAGGAGCAAAAAGGTGGCACAAGCACTAAATAGGACAAAAATTTTCTGCTACCTTACCGTTGGAAGAGACCCTTCAAAAACAACGCTCACGGGATTTCTTTAATCGGACATCCAAAACGATGTTGAAACCTCCTTAACATATGAATTTCAGTCACGTCTGGCTGAAGACGTAAAATTTAGCGCTAGCAGGGAGGCAACCCATGCAATTTGTTGTAATTTCTGGTTTCATATTTTGTGTATACATGTTGTAGAATTTTTAATTTTGTGTGTTATTTTTGTAGGGAAAAGCACAAACGGAGCATTTTAAGACAGAAGGAATGGTGTTTGGCAATCACAAAGAATAGAACCAATTCATTAGCGATGGCTGCGTAAAGAATGAAATCTTAAGACGCATCCTAATGGATTTATATACCAAACAAGTGGCGTATTGCGTACACAATTCCGTTGCCTTAATTATTGCTTTGATTCGCTTTTCTGTTGTAATTATCTTTATTTTCGTAGACAGGATCCAGACTTTTTGACCTTTCACGATTTCTTTTGTTGTTTAGCAAACAAACGTCCTCTGGAAGATACTAGTGTTATTATTACTCACCCTTTTTTAGGTACTATAAATTCAGCCCGTCATTACACTTTTGAAGGCATCCAGAGTTGAGAAAGAAATACATAAAAAATGGAAGCCACTTCAAGAAGACGAGTTGAAAACATCTGTGTGTTTTGCGGTAGTAGTGTTGGAACTAAACCACAATACGTAGAAGCAGCACATGAATTGGGTCGAGTCTTAGCTGCAAGGAATATGCACTTAATATTTGGCGGAGGAAATCTTGGACTTATGGGGATCATTTTAAGGTTGTACAGGAAGGAGGCAGTCACGTTTTGGGAATCATCCCAAAACCCTTGGCAGAGGCAAATCTTATTGGATCAAAAACGGAGAGGAACTGATCGTGCCAGGTATGTCTGAACGACTGGTAGAAATGATTAATCGTGCTGATGCTTTTATCGCTTTGCCAGGTGGCTTGGGCACATTGGAGGAAATTTTTATAGTTCTATCTTGGGCGAACCTGAACATACACCAGAAACCGCTTGGACTGATTAACGTTGATGGATTTTATGATTTTCTTTGTGTGTTTCTTGATGATGCTCGAAGAAATGGGTTCGTGTCAAAACCCATGAAAGAACTCCTCTTCACTGCCAGAACTGCTCCAGATCTAATAGACCAACTCATATCCTATGAACCATAAGTTGACCCTATCCTTTCAAAGATAAATTGGTCCGAGGACGATCGTGGTAAGAGGCGTCGAATTAATCTGGATCTTAACCTTTAATTTCGTGTAGAATTTCAGCTAGCCAGGTACGGCCTTCTTAACTCTCCTTTTATTGTTTAAGACATTGTGGACAATGTCTCATTTAGGTTTGGGGGAGGAAATTAGTTGATTAGTACATTGTTCTTAGTTTGTATGTTGTTTTTATTTTTAGTTCAAAATTTTTCGAAAAATACAAAAAAATTGAAAAATTTTCAAAAATTACAAAAATATTTTGCGTTTTTGTGTTTTGACTAAAAATGTGAAATTGGTGAAAGATAGCCGAGTAAGGAGTTTCCACTGCTTAGACGTATCTCAAACCATTTATTTCGGAACAAGTTAATTTTTGTTTATTTCATTTTAAATTATTTAATTTGTAAATTCTCCTTAACACTGACTAAAATGGACCTTCATATGCTCAGTTGATGATGAGTGATAAATGTATCACTATTTTCCACTCATTTAACTTGATATTTTGTATAGTTTCTTGAGTTTTGTGAATATTTTGATGTGTTTTGTGTTATTTTGTAGATAAATAAAGTTTCATGACATTCTGGAGGTGATTTGGAGCAAAACTGTGAAATTTGGTGAAATTTGGCAAAAAGGGTATTTTGGTAATTTTGGACGTCCCGACACAAAAGGGTATTTTGGTAATTGTCCCGACACCGAAATAAAATTTCAAGACATTCTGGAGGTGATTTGGAGCAAAACTGTGAAATTTGGCAAAAGGGTATTTTGGTAATTTTGGACGTCCCGACGCAAAGGGTATTTTGGTAATTTTGGGCGTCTGCCACGTGTCAAAGATTCAACGAGCCGTCTTTTTTAGCACACCACGCCACGTGTCGAAATTTCAGCGATTCAAGAAATAATAATAATAAAATAAAAAATCAGAAAAATAATAAAAAATTCAAAAATCAAAAAATAATAATAAAAATTAGATTTTTTTGCCTATAAATAGATTTCGAATTTTTAGTTTCAAATGTACCTCTTCCTCTGAAATCCTTATAAATAAATTGAGAGTTCTTCATATTTTCTTGTTTTATTCAGTTTTATTTCGCTTTGTAGTAGTAATTCTATCCATCCATGAGGGGGTAACCTCTTCATGCTGAGGTAATAAGGTAATTCTTTTACTATTACTTTTTTAGATTAATCTCCCTTAAAATATGATATATAAACTATTTAAATCAGATTAATAAAGGATACCGCCATTCCGGACGGTTGGTTATTTAATTTAATCTGGTTAACCTGACTTAAAGAGGATACCGCCACACTGGACGGTTGGTTTAAGTTTATATTTCTGTTCCGCCTTATGGCTGGTATATTTGAATTTGACTTAATCAGGATACCGCCATTCTGGACGGTTGGTTTAAAATATCACAAGTTAATATTATTATTTTATGGGAGATATCTAAATAGTATATAGTAGAAGTTATTTCCTTTTACCTTAGCATTTCATTTATTTATTTTAATTACTTTCTGCAATTTAATTTTATGTCTTTTAAGTTTATATCAGCTTTAGTTATGTGTTGTAAATAAGTTAAATATCTAGGGTTGTGATTAAATCTAATATCACCGGATTTAAAAAGGGTTAGATTATAGTTTGGGTAATTAAAGAGTTATTTGTTGAGTCATAATCTTAATGCTTTTTATTAACTGATCACTAATAAAATTGATTAGGTAACTTAAAATGAACTAGACATAGGGATTTTAAGTTTAAGACCTTAGTCTCAACAACCCACGATCTTCCTTAAGGATAGATAACCCTTTAATAGATTTCCTTACAGGATAGACATATACCTGTCGGGCGGGGGTAGTCATAATTGGAACTTAACCTTAATGAATCTAGGTAATTTAATTGACATAGACATATGGTTCAATTGGATTATAACTAGGTATTTGTAAATGATCATTCGAAAGAGGCTTTTACATAATTTAGTGTTCCGGATTAATAATTCAATAATTATCCAACTATGATTTAACTACTTCATCTTTTAATTGATATTAGAAAGATTAACAACCCTAGATCTTTAAGTCTTTTTATTTTCCTTAGTATTTTCTTTTATCTTTTGTCTTTTTATTTATTTAGTAAATCTACAAATCAAATCATTTCAAGCAATCAATTCCCTTCTCCCTATAATTAGATATTTGTAAATAAATAGTATCAACAATTAATAACAACAGTAGGAATTAAGTCCTCGTGGGATCGATATTTTTATACTACTTGAACGATACGTGCGCTTGCGTTATACGTGTGTGTTTACGCCGGTCAGTTGACAGGTATTATCAATATGCATAGTAACATAAGGACATGAGCTGTAATTGAAAAGTTTGTAATATTCAGTGCTCTAGTTTAATTGGAGGAAGCATCTCAAAAAGTGATGGAGTAAAAAAAAAAAAAAAAAACTGAGATCCGAGTTATTAAGTCTGTAAGGGTGTTTTAACACCTAGTGCCCTAAAGCCAACTGGTTTGGGAGTCACTGGCCCAAATCTCGTTACATGGATCGAAGATGCTGCAAAAATATATATATCTGAAGTCTGAGTAATTAAGTCCGTAGGGGTGTCTTAACACCTGGTGCCCTAAAGCCAACTAGTTTGGGAGCCACCGACCCAACACTCGTTACATAGATAGAAGGTATTGTATATAAATAAAAAATAGTGAAACATCAAAGAAAAAATCAGAAAAATCAGAAAAATTATTCCATTGCTACAAAAAGATGTGAAATATGATAGAACTTTAGGACAAAAATATTACTCTCTTATCAACTGCACGTATGACTGTTGTGGGCAAAAATGAGTTGATTAATATTTTTTGGCTGTGTATATGGAGAATGGTAAATATAATCGGAGAATTTACTTATTCGGTAATTTAGAAAGAAACAAAACAACTAATAACTTGGAGAAGAAATTTCACCTGATTAGTCACTAACTTCTTTATTCTCTTTTCGCTTGTCTTTTTGCTTTTGTGTGCATTAGTTTTACTACCTTTTTACTTTTAAAATGTTTGTGGGTATCATTGCTGTAAACCCTCACGAGACTACAACTCGTCCACTAGGGACACGTAGGGGTTTAAAGGCTTGTTGCATACGCTAAATGCAACCGTGATCCCTATGAAAGTGGCTTAGTTAAATTTTATTATGTTATTTTATTTTGTGTTTTGCTCGAGGACTAGCAAAATGTTAGGTTTGGGGGTGTGACGAGTGGTAAATCTATCACTATTTCCCACTCATTTAACCTAATATTTTGTATAGTTTCTTGACTTTTGTGAACGTTTTGATGTGTTTTGTGTTATTTTGCAGATAAATAAAGTTGGGAAAGCATTGGAAGCAATTTGGGGCCAAAATAGAGAAAACATGACAAAAGGGCAATTCGGTAATTTTTTAGCGTCGCGACGTCTAATGTGCACCGGACATGCTAACGTGCTCCGAGGGACACGTTCAGAATCTGAGAAATTGGACTTGCTAACGTGCGCTGGCCTTACTAACGTGCGCCATGCCACGTGTCATCATCACAGAAGATCAGCTAAAATGCGCTGTCTGCCACGTGTCGAAATCTCATTGGACAAAAGAAAGCGCGTGCCACGTGTCGAGTTGTCATTGGACCGAATCACCGGCGAATCACATACTACCACGTGTTAATCACTCATTGGACCAATCCTAAACGCGTGCCACGTGTCAGATGATCATTGGACCGAAAGCTCAGCCAATCACCGTGTGCCACGTGTCGTCTTCTCATTACACCACCTTTACCGCGTCACACGTGTCATCACCAGATTCTGCCGACAGATCACGCGTGGTCAACCCGCGTGGACCAAAACCGCGTGCCAGTGTCGCTACGCTGGGACCTTTGGCGTCGCGACGCTGGTTCCAGAAAATGCCTATAAATTCAAGCCTTCACCACTTCATTTGGTGTGCTTTCCTTGGGAGCTTTTCCCTGTTTTTAGAGGATTTCATCTATTTTTGTATATATAAATAATATTTTTAATTATGTATTTTAATTTTCAGTAATAGTAATAGTAGTTCTTCTTCTTCTCTTTTCTTTTATGTTTTGTAGTTAATTTACCGCTGGGGTAAAAGGTGAAACCTTTAATATAATTATTTCGGTAAATCTCACTTAATTATAATATTTAAATTATAATTTAACCGGATTAATTAATGTCAGACTTTATTACCGCCTATATGGCTGGTTTAAATATAAATTACCTTACCGCCTAAATGGCTGGTCTTTATGTGACAGAATTACCGCCTATATGGATGGTGTAATTGGACTAAATGGATTACCGCCTATATGGTTGGTTTTAAATGTTTAATATTATTAATTCCTGAGAAAGCAAAATATAAAATAATTTATATATTATAATAAGTGAGATTCCTAGATAAGAAATATTAATTGTGGATCCTCTAACCCCAGCATTTTATTTTATTCTAGGGAAGTGATGAAACACAATATCCACACTTAATAATTGATTTTCTTTTTATGGGTAATTCTTTAGTTTGTTTATTGAGTCTTAAGCTTAATGCTTCTTGTTGTCTGATCACCAATAAGATTGATATGGTAAACTTAAAATGAACTAGACATAGGGATTTTAGGTTTCAGCCTTAGATTCAATAGCTCACGATCTTCCTTGAGGATAGATAACCCTTTAATAGATTTCCTTACAGGATAGGAATATACCTGTCGGGCGTGGGTAACCATAATTGGAACTTAAACTTAATGAATCCTGGTAATGTGGTTGACATAGACATATGGTTCAATTGGGTTATACTGGGTATTTTCGTCTGACCATCGACAGAGGCTTTTGCATATCTTCGTGTTCCAGGTTAGCAAACTAATTTATTACACATAAATAAGAGAATCAATTCATCTTTATAATAATATTGTGTGGAGTCATGACCCTAGATCCTTGAGTCTTTTATTTTATTTTCCTTAGTATTTTCTTTTGAGTCTGTTTTTATTTTATTTTTGTTAAACCACATTCAACCAACCAAAAGCAATCAATTCCCTTCTCCCTATAATTAGATACCTGTAAATAAATAGTATCAATAATTAATAACAATAGTAGGAATTAAGTCATCGTGGGATCGATATTTTTATACTACTTGAACGATACGTGCGCTTGCGTTAAACGTGTGTGTTTACGCCGGTCACATAGCCACAAAAGTACCCTCAACTCCCCTTTTACTGTCATCAGGGTCCAGGTCTGTCGCTTTCATACCCAATCTCGCTAGAATTTTCAGCGGGCACACATTGATGGACGAACCGTCATCCACCATCAAAAATTAAGTTCTCTTGCCTTTTACCTCGGCCCTGATGAACAAAGGTCTATTATGGTTTCTCCATTCAGCCGGAAGTTCTTCGTCAGAAAAAGTGATTGCCTGTAAAGCCTCCTTTTGCACTAACCCAACAAACATTGCAGGGTTGGCATCTTCCGTTACCACTATCTTACTTAAGGCCTCAACCATGGCCCGCCTGTGCTCCTGAGACGCACACAACAAATCCCAGATACTCACTTGTGCTCGGGTTTTCTTCAACTGTCTCAGCACTGTATCTCCTTCAGTAACTTCTGTATTCTCAACCACTTCTCTGCCATTTGTCAAAACTTCCTTACCATTTTCTGCTATATCATTGTAAAAACGACCGCTGAGCGTCATTCCCCTCACTTCTTCCTCATCACTGCTAGAGAAATCAAGCCAAAAGTTCTTCCCCTGCTCAGTCTCATCTTCACTATCCCAGATTCCCAGGCAAAAGGCTTGAGGGTGAAATGATTTTAGGACAAAGTCTTCTGGGAGGCCAGAATTGATCATATAGGTTGGTGGAGGTACGACACGGTAGTTGGGTAAGTGGTTTATGTATGTGTCAGGCTGTTCTATTTCTGGGTCAGGTATTTTCTTGGAGTCTATCAGGTCTTGGATTTCATGGCAGAGTCGGGCGCAATTGTCGGTGTCATGGCCATTTTGCTAGTGAAAGTGACAGTAAAGGCTTAGGTTATAATGTGATGGTGGGGGATTGGGTAATGGTTTGGCTTCTAGGGGTGTCAGAAGTCCTTGTCTCTTCAACTTCTCCAATACTTTGGACATGGGTCTACCCAAATTGGAGAATCTCCGGTTCCGGATAGCGGCAATCTCAGCAGAAACGGGCTTTGTTCCCGATGTCCCCCCAATGGGCCTCCTGTTCAGACCATAGAATTTTCTATTCTCGGACTCTTCTTCCTCAATATCCATGACAGTTTCCCTCAACTGCAGAAAATCAGTAATCATGGAGGTCATCCTCATTAGCTTCCCATAGATGGAGGGCTTGGTGCCCTTGATGATCATTTTAATCTGGTCATTCTCCGAGGGCCTAGTCTGTATTTTCAACAACTGACCTCTCCATCGGTCCACATACTCCTTACAACTCTCCTCCAATTTTTGCTTAACATTCTCCAGATCACGGAGTGACAGATCGATCTCTAGGTTAGTGACATACTGCTTCAGGAAGGCATCAGCCAACTCCCTCCAATCTTCCTTCACTTTCTTCTCCAAACTGTGGTACCACACCACGGGAGCTCCCTCGAGCGACATTCCAAACATCTTCTGCACTTGGCGCTGAGATAGGCCAACTGAACTCATGACTGATACAAACTGTCGGAGATGCACCCTTGGATCCCCATTCCCGTTAAACTTAGCCATGTCTGACATCTTGAACTGTGCCGTCAACTGTTCTTCAAAAGTCAACGTGTCATAATCCAGCAAATCCTCATTCTTACCCCTCATCTTGCGGGTAACTGACTCAACCTGATCCCGGAGCTTCTGTAACTCTGCCTAAGACCCAGATACTCTGCCTGCTGCATACTCTGCCATATCATCATCAAAAGTGGGGATATCATCCCCCAACCCATTCGGAGGCTCCTCACGCCTCACATTCTCAGAATTTCCCCCAGCACGGGGCACATCCATACTAGCCACAACAGTAGTCAAGGCTTGCAACTGTTCAGTAATCTTGGTGAGACTGTTTTCCAACTGATCCATATGGGATACCTCAATATCTGATTCACTCATGTCTGTTCTCAGTATTTTGGTGAGTCTTCCCTCTTTTCTAACCCAACAGGAATCTATGATGCCTTTTTGAGACATAGAGGGTGTTAATATGATGTATGTATGAGGTGCATGAGATGCATGTAACATATAGAACATACTAAATCAATTAAAATTTTTCAAACAAATCGGCCCATTATCATTTTAGAAGCTTTTGGCTAACTGTCATAGGAGTAAACTCGTCCGAATTTAAATGGCCCAACGAGTTCACATCTCATGGCAAGGAGTCTAACTAAATCCAAATGGTAATGTTCTGAACACAAGCACAAAATGGCCCATCAATATTTAGAAGCCTTTGGTCCAATCGTCATAAGATACGTTCTTGTCCCAGTTTAAAAGGCCCAACAAGCCCACATCCCATGACAAATAGTCCAAATGGATCCAAACGACGATGTTCCTATACACAAGCATAAAAGAAAGGTAATGCAAACATGAAATAATAATTTCTATAGAGTGCCCCATCGACATTTCAGAAGCTTTTGGCCCAATTGTCATAGGATACGAACTCGTCCCAGTTTAAATGGCCCAACAAGTTCGCATTTCTGACAAGAAGTCCAACTGCATCCAAATGAGGATGGCCCACAAACACAAGGAAATAGTTGATATAGGTCATACAATCCCGGTCTACGTGTGGGTTCGCAAGAGTGTAGACAAAGGCTCTCACCGGCGAAGGATGGCCCACAACTAGGTCTCCCCACTCAAGGGTTCGAGAGACCAAGTGAGGGCACCCTTATTTATACACTAATGTACGTGCCAACGAGCTATTGTGTGTGACTGACTGTGAAATGGACTTCCCGTTGTAGATTCCCCAAAGGGAGGGTGGAGCGAGGCTCTCTTAAGTACCCTAGCCTCTTAGGCTCTTATCGCTTGGTGACAGGAATAAACAACGAGTCCTCCAAATTAGTCCATCACAATAGGCTACAAGTAAATGATTATCTAGGTGCCTTCACAACTTTTCCTTATAGAAAGGTAGTGAATGAAGGAAGACACCAAACCATTACCCAGCCTTAAAAGTGCCTTTGATTAAACCCATTTTAACCCACAGTAGACACGGTTAATTAAAGCATAAATCATAATATTACAAGACATTATTTCGGGGCCGATTCTCTATCCCAGTGGAGTCGCCAGACTGTGGGACACAGAAACTGGGCGACATATGTTATTCTAGGCTCGCGGCCTAGTTGGGAGTACGGAGTAGCCCGCAGGGGACTAAACCAGAGAATAATGGAGTCGCCACCCGGTGTGAACCTGAAAAATGAGATTTAAGGCTGCACTCACCCCTCGCAAGGGAAGACCTCAAACCGTTGGGTTCGGAATGGTCCCTTACTTATACCAGTTGTAATAAAATGATTTATGCAATAATTTAGCCAAGCCTAAACAACTTATTTCCAATGATAATTATATTTCTAAGTTCACATGCATGAAATTACAACATACAACATGACATGGCAATCTCATGAACATATTTCGATCATATGATATGGAAAACTAAGAACAACCTAATCATGCTTGAGTAATATCTTATGAATACATCGAATGGATAAATGCGGTAATACAAATAATATGATTGACTACATAATGCAAGAGAGATCACCCAAGATGTAATTATGCATGAAATATGATGAGACAGACTCAGTTCAGTGTGTGCCGTTCGTGTAGCGTTCGTAAACGCGTTCGAATGGTAAACTGAAGGTTCGCGTTCGTGTAGCGTTTGATAACGAGTTCGAACGAGACCAGACCTGATGATACAAAATGCATGATAAAACAAAGAAAGTGCGTGCGCATTCGTGTAGCGTTCCAGAACGCGTTCGAACGGTAAACAGAAGGTTCGCGTTCATATAGCGTTCGAGGATGCGTTCGAACGGAACCAGACCTGATGCATGATGAAACTAAGAAACTACGTGCGCGTTCGCATAGCGTTCGAGAACGTGTTCGAACGATAAACAGAAGGTTCGCGTTCGTGTGGCGTTCGAGAACACGTTTGAACGGAACCAGACCTGATGCATACAACACATACATAAACAAAAAAATCCACAATGCAGGACCTCACGTATCCGATTGAACTCATCTCGCATCCAATCCAACATACAATATCCAGCGCGGCAAAACATCTTGGTAAAGGATTTTAACCTCTCAAAATAGAGGACCTTTAATCGCACTTACTAAGCCCATGCGCAAACAACACAATACATATATAAAGAAGTAAAGACAACGATATTGGACTTCGTGTATCCGATTGAACATATCTCACATCCAATCGAATATACATCAATCAGCGTGGAAAAGCATCGTGGTAAAGGATTTTACCCCTCAGAATATGGGACCTTTAATCCAACTTACTAAGCCCATGCGCTCGATCACATCATGCATATAAAAATAAAGACAGTAAATCGGACTTCGTATACCCGATTGAACACATCTTACATTCAATCAACGAATATACATCGATCGACACGGCAAAGCATCGTGGTAAAAGATTTTAACCCCTCATAATAGGGGACCTTTAATCCAACTTACTAAGCTCATGCGCTCGATCACATCGTTACATAAACAAATAACATGCGGAAGTCAAGTAACGAATGACAAATAAATCAAAACAACATGAAACAAAATATGCGCCATTTACTCAAGTGGTACGTGGAGTTGTATTCCGAGTACAGATCATATTACCGTCCATTCAGAATCGGCTATAAAATTTATGTCCGGGTTTCCATCCTATATACCATGAGAGGCGACACATTTTTCATTTTATTCACAGGGCCCAACATACATCATTTTACAATATATGCATATTTACCTACTCAAGGGCTACAACATGCATTTTAATATAGTAATCATGCGAACAAAACTCAATAAATAATAAAGATAAAACTTAAACAAGTGTGAAAAATACCCTCAGGTCTAACCTTTTTTTTTCCGAATTTCAGACTTACGTTGCACGGAGATCGGAAGGGTTAAAGCTCTTTAACTTCTCCGGTTCACTAGTTTAGCGTCTTAGCTCACTATTTTGCTGTTTTGCTTGCTGTTTTATCTCTGTTTTGCTATTGTTTGACCTCCGTTTTGCTGTTGTTTTCTCTGTATTCTCTGCTTACTGTTTCAGGTCTTTAAAGCTACTGTTTTTGCGTTTTTATGGGTCTAAGGGATGTATTTTTCGGTTGTTTAAGGAGGCTAAGGATGCAGTTTTTTATGTTACTGTTTTAAGGATTTTAAGGACTGTTTTAAGGTGTTTTTTGGTGATATGGCTGCAGTTTTTGGGGCTGCTGTTTCGGAGTTTTAGTTGACTGTTTTGAAGGTTTATTTTCGGTGAAGTGAGGGTGGAGATGAAGAGAAATTTTTGCTATTTTTCTTGTGATTTGCGTGTAATGTCAAGGATTTCTTGCTGTGATTTGCGTGTGAGTTGTGTCTTGTGAAGGGAGTGCATGTCTTGGTTAGGGGTTGTTTATATAGAGAAGGGCTAGGGCTTCTCATTGTCTCACAAGGAAGGGATTTTGGCATTAAAGAGAGGATTTGATTTGGTGTTGGATAAGGAAATCAATGGATTGAGGGGGACAAATTTTGGTGAATTAGGAAGGTTGAATATTTGATTGGCTTAGTTTAGGAATACAATTTGTTAGATTAGGAAGTCAACATTTTTAATTGGTTATGATTGATTTTAATTAGGCATAATATTTCTTTAATTTAGTATATAATATTTTAAGTTAGGAAGTTACAATATTTTAATTTGGTATAATTATATTTTAGGGTGATATGGGCGGGTGGGCCTCTCTTGGTGGGCTAGGTGTTGTGTTGGTTTGGTGAGTGGGCTTAGGTGGGTGGCAAGGGTTGTGGGCCAAGGTTAAAAGGTTTGCGGGGTTTTTGGGCCAAATTTGCTCTAAACGGAGGTCCAACAAGTGAGCTTGACGCTAAACAAGTGAATAAGGATCTAACGAAAAACCGGTTCCCTTCCGACGACCGTTTCCCGTAATATCCATAACTAAAAAAGGTAGTGTCTCCAACTGAGACTCATCATCGGGTTTCACATGCAAAAATACAATACCTACAGAGGCAGTGGGACTGTCAGACTTGGAAGGAAATGAGTTCACCGAGCCGATCAATGTGGGTAGATTGAAAACAGTACTTTCCCTAAGGAAGAGAAGAATGGTCATCAAAGGGAATTGGCGGAAGACCTAACCCAACGGGATGGGAAACTCATTCACGCATGCATGCATACACATAACATATTTTGCATTCTTTTTTGTGTTTTGTGTTTGTTTTGTATTCACAGGTTTTGAAGAAGAAATAGAGAAATCGGCAAATGAAAGCCAATCAGAAGCATCAATATGACATCAGCAGTTTGGGGACGAGTCCCAGGGTTGAGGCCCATATCAGTATCAGTCTGGGGAGAGGCCCACCTCAGTACCAGTTTGAGGGTTGAGGCCCATATCAGTATCAGTCTGGGGGCGAGGCCCACCTCAGTACCAGTTTGGGGGCGAGGCCCCACATCAGTATCAGTTTTGGGGCGAGGCCCACATCAGTTTAAGGTCGAAGACCCACTATCTTGAAACAGTTCGGGAACAAGTCCCAGGGAATAAAGCCCACATTCAGTACAGTTCGGGAATAAAGCCCACATTTAACACAGTTCGGGAATAAGGCCCACAGTTAACATAATTCGGGAATAAGGCCCAGGGAATAAAGCCCACATTCATTACAGTTCGGGAATAAAGCCCAGGGAACAAAGCCCACTCTCTACACAGTTCGGGAATAAAGCCCAGGGAATAAAGCCCACATTCAGCACAATTCGGGAACAAAGCCCACCATCAGTTCAGTTCGGGAATAAAGCCCACGCTCAGCACAGATCGGGAACAAAGCCCACAATCAGTTCGAGAATAAAGCCCACTCTTAACACAACTCGGAAACAAAGCCCACTCTCCACACAGTTCGGGAACAAGGCCCAGGGAATAAAGCCCACATTCAGTACAGTTCGGGAATAAGGGCCACAGTCAACATAATTCGGGAACAAAGCCCAAGGGAATAACGCCCAATCTTGAAACAATTCGGGAACAAGGCCCAGGGAATAAAGCCTTCAATCAGTACAGTTCGGGAACCAAGCCCACAGTCAACACAGTTCGGGAATAAAGCCCACATTCAGTACAGTTCGGGAATAAAGCCCACATTCAACACAGTTCGGGAATAAGGCCCACAGTCAACATAATTCGGGAATAAAGCCTTATCTTGACACAGTTCGGGAGCAAAACCCACTTTCAAAACAGTTCAGGAATAAAGCCTAGGGGAATAAAGCCCTATCTTGAAACAGTTCGGGAGCAAAGCCTAGGAGAATAAAGCCCACTTTCAAAACAGTTCGGGAATAAAGCCTAGGGGAATAAAGCCCCATCTTGACACAGTTCGGGAGCAAAGCCCAGGGGAATAAAGCCCATTTTCAAAACAGTTCGGGATTAAAGCCTCGGGGAATAAAACACTATCTTGACACAGTTCGGGAGCAAAGCCCAGGGGAATAAAGCCCACTTTCAAAACAGTTCAGGAATAAAACCTAGGGGAATAAAGCCCTATCTTGACTTAGTTCGGGAGCAAAGCCCAGGGGAATAAAGCCCACTTTCAAAACAGTTCGAGAATAAAGCCCAGGGGAATAAAGCCCTCTCTCAGCACAGTTCGGGAACAAAGCCAATATTCAATACAATTTGGGAACAAAGCCCAAAGGTCAAAGCATCTCAGGATAACAAGTAAGTTAAGCAACAGCTGGCGAGCCAGGTAAGTAAAAATACATTGCATAAACTTTGATAGGATTGTCATTGTCACACACTGCAGAAGTCCCATCAAAGTGGGGGCGACTGTAGGCACTGCATTTTTGCATGTAAGTCCCTATGATGAGTCTCATTTGGAGACACTACCTTTTAAGTCGAGGAAGTCACGGGAAACAGACGTCTGAAGGGAATCAGTATTTTGTTAGATTTTATTCGCTTGTTTAGCTTCGGGCTCACTTGTTGAACCTCCGTTTTAAAGCACCTTTAGCCCAAAAACCCCGTAAACTATTTAACCTTGGCCCAAAACCCTTGAAATACAAAGCCAAGCCCATCTCACCCAAGCCCAATCCAAAAATAATTAAAACATGTCACAAATCAAATTAAATTAAATTAAAACCAATTAAATTGAAATTAAGTTAAATTAAATTAAATCCAATTAAACTAAATTAAATCCAACACAAATTAAATTAAACTAAAACCAATTAAATTAATTAAATTAAATTAAATTGAAATTAAATTAATTAAATCACCTACCAATTTTAATAAATCACATTCCTAATTTAAATATATCAATTCCTAATTTAAATATTTCACTCACCAATTTAATATATTACCCACCAAAATATAAATATCATTCCCTTAAATAAATATATCCCACCCAAATTACATGATTTTATCCCCTTAATAAATTGATGCATCCATATTTAATTGATTTCTTTCCTTTTGAAAATCCATGCACAACCCTAACCCTACCCTCTCACTATAAAAATAACATAAAACCTCATTGACTCTCTTAGAGAGACACGACATAATCAAAAAGAGAAACCCTAAATAGACATCATCTCTCTCTCACGACCTCACACCATGATAAAACCCTAAAGCACTCAACACCTTGCAGGGAACACACTCCACGCATCAACACACATAGCCTTCACTCACAAGCAGCAACCTCACGCCCCTACCTTCAGCCCAAGTCACTCACAAGCAACAAACCCTCATCTCCTAATCCCACATCGACTAAGCCAAAGAGACACACGCCACACGAACGAGAACCTTTTGTTTACCGTTCGAATGCGTTTTCGAACGCCGCACGAACGCGCACACACTAAACTGAGTCATTTTCATCACATGTCATGCATAATTGTTTCTTAGGTGATTTCTCTTGTATCATGTAATCAATAATACTATTTTTATCCTTGTATTTATCTATTTGATGTGTTCATGAGATGGTATTCAAGCATGATTAGGTCATTAGTATGTTACTTGGTTCTTAGGCATGATTTAGCGTATTTGGTTGTTCATTTTCAAGCATGATTAGTCATTTGTTTTACGTTTGGAATTTGCATTATGTTTAGGTTGTTCTTTATTTTCCGCATTATATGAGCGAAACATGTCCATGAGATTGCCATGTGCTATTGCATGTTTGTCGTTATGATGATTACTTTAATGCATGTGAACTTAAAAGTAGAATACTCCTTGGAAATAAATGTTGCTTAGGCTTGATTAAATTATTGCACAAATCCTTTCATTACAAGTGACATAAGTAAGGGACCATTCCAAACCCAACGGTTTGAGGTCTTCCATTGCGAGGGGTGAGTGCGGCCTTAAATCTCATTTTCCCGGTTCACACCGGGTGGCGACTCCATTATTCTCCGGTTTAGTCCCCCGCGGGCTACTCCGTACTCCCAACCGGGCCGCGAGCCCGGAACAGCATGCGTCGCCCAGCTTCTGTGTCCCACAATGAGGCAGTGAAAATTGGTTGTCTACTGATTAGGAGCATCAAATATGTCATTGGTTAATGGATTTTAGGATTTAAAAATAATATTATATTAGAAAATATGTTGTTGATGGTGATTTCTGAGACCAAGTGTTTTGAAGAGCTCGGTAAGGGCAGAGAGAGAATTTCTCATTCTGAGAGGATGAATGTTCCAAGGGTATTAGCCATTCTTCGACCAGACATGGTGTTCAGACCCGATTTCCTGGATTTGACCGACCTGAGGATACAACATGATGCATATTTCAGAGACCGACAACATCAGTGCCGAGACCGACCACCTTAGCCCGGTAGGTCGGTTCAGCCCTATCATTCATCATGGATCGGGAGAATGAGCTCGAATATTTTGGGTCAGTTCAGAAGTAGTTGGAGTAGTTCGGCGCAATGATTGGCCGTCCACATGACATCCGACGTGAAGACCGGGACCGTTTGGACTTTTCCCTCTAACATGTATCACCGTATGAGAGACCTTTCCAGGCTGTCATCATAATTGTTGAGTGTGGCAGTGAATAAAACAGAGTGATTTGATGAGGAGTCAGATGGCAGACTTGCTTTCGGTAAGGCAGTTGGGGCAGAGAGCCCGTCAATCGGCCGGAAATCCACGTGGCTGACGTCATAGAGATATGGGAATAATGTTGTATTTTTCTTAGTATATAAAGGGAGAGTAACCTCATTTGTATAGGTTGGTTAGCAAAAATCTCTCTAAACGTACTATTTGTAAAACGCCACAAAACAAACAGCTCGGTAACATTTGACCACCCTTGAAAAGAGGTCGGCCGAGCTCGATTTGGTAATAAAACCAATACTCTACTTTGTTCCGTGGACATAGGTTGGATTTATTCCGTCGAACCACGTAAACCCTCTTGTCGGTTTTGTGTTTGTTTCATCTTCTGTTAAATTTGCTTTTGGTCCCCCATAACCAAACAAATTCACGGTTGGAGGAAGATTGTTTTGGGAGCATTATCCTAAAATTGCCCCTGGAACTAAAATCACCCGTCAACATATGTTTTAGAGTAATAGTTTGGAGATAGGTGTGCATTGTGTAATTGATGTAAAATTTGCACCAAATTTGACTTTAGCATCGGTATTGCTCTAAAGTAGGGGTGTTCACGGGTTGGGTCGGCTCGGGTCGGGTCATATGGAAGTCGGGTCGGGACTGGTCGGCCAAAAAAATAATTTTTTTTAATGATTTAATTATTTTGAAATATAAATATTAATTATTTTATGTCCCGAAAATTATCATATATATAAAAATTTTAATACAACAAAAATAATAAATAAATGAAATAATAGTAAAAATTTTAGAAAAATAATAAAATTTTTAGAGTTTAAACTAGTGTCAATGGCAAGTTGCATTTTCTTGATGAACTGCAATAACTTCAACAATCTTGCTTACAAGGGCGGTAAATCTTGTATTTTTCTATGATATGAATTTGTTTATTTTAAATTCATAATTTTTATCTTTATAAGTTTCTTTAAAAAAAATTAGAATATTGTTTATTTGTAACTTAGAGTTAAGAGAAGTATTTATTAACTGTAACACCACGATTTCAAAACCAAAAGAAAAAAGAGATGTCACGATCTATTTTATATTTGTACTGAAATTCTAAATTGTGGAAGCGTTGACTTAATAAATATTCTTAAATAAACATGTAACATAAATACGAAGCTTAATTACACCAAAAGCTCTAAAAAAATATTTACAGCTCTAAATAATCATTTTTCAAATATACTTTTCAAATTAAGTGTCAGTGGAAGAACTTATTCCAAAACCCATACGACCTCTAAATCAAGTCATTCCGTATTAAAAGGCAACTTCAATTCAAATTCCTCACTCCTCAGGAATCAATCTTATCTCTGAAAATCACGATAAACTATAATGAGTATAAATTTCAGTAAGTAAATTAGTATGTATATATATATATATATATATGAAAATACATACATTCTTACATACAAGGCAAATGCATATAATATACCATTATCTTTTCAAAACATCATAAACTGAAAAATTAGTATTTTGACAAATAATGAATCATAATGGTAAAACGTAATTCATAAAGGCTTTAAAATATTAAAAATACATAATGAATTTTTAAACGAATTATAAAACATATGTATAAAAATATATGGTTTGCTCATTAGAATTAAAAATACTTTTAATATTATAAAAATCATATCACATAAACAATTTATAGATTAGATAAAAATTCTCTAATTATTATCTTAGCATGGCTCAATACCTAATTCCAATTCTTCATATCACTTTGTGGCCTAATGGTCCTTAAGTGATCGCAATATCCTACATCGCTAGCAATGAGGATCATGAACTAGTATATAAGCCATGGGTTCTCCTAACCTAGTAGACGCATTTTAGGTTGCAATGTTAGTGTCCTACACATGCCACAAGATCTCTAAACATGATTTGTGTGTAAATAATCAAGTAAAGTTGCGGAAAAAACTTACATTGATGTGTTGAGAAATTTCAAAATATATTTTTGATGATGAAGCTCCAAGCTTTGTTGAGTTGTTTGAACTCTTGGGTAAGTTTCCCTATCACCTTAATCAACCCTCCAAGTGCTAGCTATGGTGAATTTTTGAAGCAAAAATTCAAGAACAAGAGGGAGAGGCTCACGGTTTTGCAAGAAAAATAGAGAGGAATAGTAAGTCAAACTTGTTCCAAAAGTTAGTTGGTGTAATGGTTAAATGCAACATTTAAAATGTCAACCACTTCCATCACTCTTTGACAAGTTGATGTAAGTAAAGTGGGTCCCACCACTTTTAAATTCAAAATTTAAGTTGGCTTACATAACACACAACTAGACTAGGGCCCGTGTTCGTTTAATTCCGAATTAAACGAATTTTTTGTCGCGAAATAATTAAATCCAATTTATTTAAATAATTATGCATCGCAAAATTATTATGATAGTCGCATACGAATTAATTCCAAATTAATTCGTTCGCTCGAATTAAAATCCAATTTTAATTTCGTATTGAAATCTAATTTCAATTAATATATCTGATATATTTTTTAGCCCAAATAAATAAATAAAATAGAAAAATCCAATTTAACTATTAAATTTATTTTATCAATTAATTCTAACTTTAATCGCGTTCTCTCTTCTATATGAATTTAATCCCAGATTAATTATTGCCGCAATTAATCCTATATTAATTTTTTCTCTCATAATTAATCCCAGATTAATTATATTCGAGTCAAATGTCTTTGGTGAATCTTTGGGAAGCGACCCAAGAGATTCCTGGATATGTTGACAGTAAATCCGGTTGTCGGACTATCCGACACGTGCATACCACGTACCACGTTCTCACCGATTTACAAGACATGGTTAGCTTCTACCAAAGCACTGTGCCTACCAAATTCTCCAGAAACATCTACCGAGGAATATAATATGTATCAGGCGTAGTAATACAATGTAATGCGTAATACGATCCAGTATCGGATGTCACATGCTAGTCCTAGGGCTGGCTCTGTGTTTGCCCCGTACGAATCATATATCGGATCCAGCGTATCTAGTCTCTGTAATCGGAAAGTCATGACCTAGTCCTACTTTCCCGATAGCTGCAGCTTTAAAGAGTACTAATACCGTATCATGTGTGACCATCATCTCCATATGACTGAAGTGATACTCCCGTCTTGACATCGCATCCAATACACAATGATTCTCAGTAAACCCAGTACATGCGTACACAAAACCTGTTAAAGCTCCGGACGACCACTACCAAAGCAAACTGATTGTCACAAGTACTAGCGACGTAAGTCTCAGGTTAAAGATCACATACACCTACCCTGATTCGGATTCCCATAGACACATAGTCATACTACCAATGGGATTCCGAGTTGGTCTATCCAGAGCGAACTGTTCCCAGTCCAACGGCTAACAGAACCTCTTATTACACTTGCATAAGTATCCAATACCCAAATATATGAGAACTATACCGTTAAGCTTCCATAACGCGCACAAGTGTATTACTAGTTGACCGGCGTAATCACACGCGTATAACGCAAGCGCACGTATCGTTCAAGTAGTATAAAAAGTATCGATCACACGAGGACTTAATACCTAATCTATTAATTTTATGAAGTCAAATGATTACTAGTATTTTAACAGGTTGATTGATTGATTTGAAATGGTGATGATTTTGAATTTAAAAACAAGTAAATAAAATTACACGAAAGTAGGTTTAAGAAAATTCAATATTAAAAAACTATCTAGGGTTGTGAATCTTTCTAATATCTTTTAAAAGATGAAGTGGTTATTTCATGTTTGTGTAATAAATCGGTTTACTAACCTGGAACACGAAATTATGTGAAACCCTATGTCGATGGTCAGACGCAAATACCTAGTATAACCCAATTGAACCATATGTCTATGTCAACCAAATTACCTGGATTCATTAAGTTTAAGTTCCAATTATGGCTACCCCGCCCGACAGGTATATATCTATCCTGTAAGGAAATCTATTAAAGGGTTATCTATCCTCAAGGAAGATCGTAGGCTACTAAGTCTAAGGCTGAAACCTAAAATTCTTTTGTCAAGTTTATTTTAGATTTACCAGATCAATCTTATTAGTGGCCAATTAACAAGACGCATTAAACTTAAGACTTAATAAGTAAACCTTTAAATTACCCAAACTACAAAATAACCCCTTATAAACCAGTGATATTATAATTCATCACAACCCTAGATAACTAACTTAGTTACGACACATAACTAGTGCTAGTAAAAACTTAAAAGTAAAAAAAAAAAAATAAATGCTGAAAAATAAATGCGGTAAAGTAAATACTGAAAAGTAAAATTACAAAAATAAAATACTAGGGTTAAATGATCTACTTTTACTACTACTATTTTAGATATCTCCCTTAATATAATATATTAACTTGTGATAACATTACCAACCAGCCATATATGAGGTAACCTGATTAAGTCAAATTAAGTCCAACCAGCCATTAAGGCGGTAACAATATTTGTTCGTAAACCAGCCATATAGGCGGTAAATTACCAACCGACCAACCAGGCGGTATCATTGCTTAGTCAAATTAAAATCAATTTAATATCAATTACCAACCGGCCAATATAGCGGTATCCTCATTAAGTCAAATTTTAAATAGTGAATATATTATAATTAGGGAGATTAATCTAAATAGCAGTAATAAAAGTTTTTCCTTTCACCCTAGCAGTGGGAAGTTACCTCCTTATGTTGAATAGTAAAAACTGAAAAACTGAAAAAGTAAAGAAAGTAAATTATTATTACAGAACGTAATTAAAATTAATTACAAAACTGAAATTTAAAGTAAACTAGATATAAAACTCCCTATTTACATCAGAGAATTCAGAGAGGAAGGTATATCTGAAATCAGAAAATTGAGCTGAATTTATAGGCCTAGGTAAGGTGTGCCCGTCGCGTCGCGACGCGCCACGTGTCGCGCTCTGGTTGGCTGCTTCAGATTCTTATCCGATTACGGGGCGATGTGGATAATTGACTCAATAATAATGCTGACGTGGTGATGACATGTCGAGTTGACTCGGTCTACTGCTGATGTGGACGATGACATGGCTGACACGTGGAGTGACACGTAGCGACACGTGGTGATTGTCGGCACCATATGATGATGACACATGGCACGGCACACGTTAGCAAGTCAAACTTTTCAGATTCTGACATGTGTCCCCCGACGCACGTTAGCAGATCATGGCGCATGTTAGGCGTCGTGACGCGCAAAATTACCAAATTGCCCTTTTGTCCGCTTTTCACTGTTTTGGCCCCAAATCACCTCCAGAGAGTCCTGAAACTCTGTTTATCTACAAAATAACACAAAACACATCAAAATATTAACAAAACTCAAGAATCTATTCAAAATATTAGGTTAAATGAGTGAGAAATAATGATACATTTACCACTCATCACACCCCCAAACCTAAAATTTTGCTAGTCCTCGAGCAAAACACAGAATAAAATAACATAAACATCTTTAAAACTAAGCCACTTTCGTAGGGATCACAGTTGCATTTAGCGTATGCAACAAGCCTTTAAACCCCTAGGTGTCCCTAGTGGACGAGTTGTAGTCTCGTGAGGGTTTACAACAATAATACCCACAAACATTTTACAAAAGTAAAAAGGTAGTGAAACTAATGCACACAAAAGCAAAAAAGACAAGAGAAAAGAGAATAAAGAAGTTAGTGACTAAGTAGGTGAAACTTCTACTCCAAGTCACTAGTTGTTTTCTTTCTTTCTAAATTACCGAATAAGTAAATTCTCCGATTATATCTATCATTCTCCATATATATAGCTAACAAAATATTAATCAACTCATTTTTGCCCATAACATGTTGGGTTTCTACGGTCTAACCGAGATCGATTTAAACAAGAAACATACATGTGAATACAACAAGGAAGTTGCAGAATACTTACATTGAGCGGTTGAGCGATGCGTTGAACACAAAAATCCAAGCTTTTCTCCTCCAAGGCTCTCGACAGTGGGCAATATTTGTGTCCTTCATATTTCGGCCATGGATGATCTCAAGCTCCAAGCTTTGTGATGTGATTCCATGCTCACGGATGCGGTTCCCTATCACCTTCGCAAGACTCCGGAAGTGTGCTAGCACTTGGTAATTTTTGCCACAAAAATCATCTTGCATCTCCTTGCCATTTTCGGTGAAACCAGTGAAAGGAAGAAGAAAATGGCCTTGAGTCCGAGAGAGATGAGAGGAGATAGTGAGTGAAAAGGTTAAGTGTTTTGTTGTTGGAAATTAAGTGTATCTAATACACTAAAAAAGAAAAGTCAAATACCAAATAATTAAATATGGTAAATGTCTTTCAAAAGTCTAACTTGAGTGTCAAAAACTCTTCCAACAACAACCATCACTTTTCACTCAATCAAGTGACAAGATGTCACATCAATCAAAATGACAAGTGATTTGACGTTTGATGTGACTTGTGGGCCGCACTCGAATTTGAAATGCGAATGCGCCCGCAAACACTCCCGGGCTCGGGTTCGCTAATTCCAAACTAACGAATTTTCCGCTGCGACGTAATTAAATAATTATGCCTAGCAAAATCACTATTCACGTCGCTAACGAATTAATTCTAAATTAACTCGTTCGCCCGAATTAAAATCTAATTTTAATTCCGCGTCGAAATCAAATTTCGTATAATATATCGAATATATTATTTAATCGATTAATTCCAAATTAATCGTTATCTCTCTTTTAATAATATTTTATCCCAGATAAAATATCTCTGTAATTAATCCCAGATTAATTTTCTCTCTCATCTAATTAATCCCAGATTAATAAAGTGGGAGTCATACATCATCGGTGAATCTTCGGGAAGCGACCCATGAGATCCCCAGATATATTGGCAGAAAATCCGGTCGTCGGACTATCCGAACACGTAAGTACCTAATACTACGTTTTTCCCGATTTACAAGACAAGGTTGGCTTCTAGTAAAGTGCCATGCCTACCCAATTCTCCTAAAATATCCTTACAGGAATATGTGATCTATATCAGGCGTAGTATACATAGTATTGCGTATTTCAATCCAGCATCGGATGTCACGTGCAAGGCCTGGGGCTGGAATTGTGTCTGTCCCGTACGAAGCACATATCAGATCTCTGGTAACTAGTCTCTATATCGGATAATCATGACCTAGTCATATTATCCCGATGACTGTAGTACATTAGAGCACCAGTACCGTATCCTACGTAATCATCATCTCCACTATGACTGAAGTGATACTTCCATCTTGACATCACACCCAATACACTACGATTCTCAATATACCCAGAAGAGGCACACACAAAACCAGGTTAAAGCCATGGACGACCAAAACCAAAGTATATTGATTGTCGCAAGTATTAGCGGTGCAAGTCTCAGGTTAAGACCAAATACACCTACCATGATTCGGACTTCCATAGACACATAGTCATACTACCAATGGAATTCCGATGGGTATATCCAGAGTGAAGCTGTTTCCCGTACCATCGGTAAACACAACCTCCTATTACACTTGCATGAGTATCATATACCCAAATATATGAGAACTATCTCGTTATGCTCCCAAAACGCGCACAAGTGTAATACTAGTCTTTTACGCATTATCGATGTCCAATCTCGATAATACTCTAACTAGGGATATTTAATGATTAAACCTTCGTGGATTGATACTGTCTCATATCATCTCAATCCGGAACTAATCATATGGACCTTTCATCATTTATACATCTTGGTGATATAATCCCAAATGATAAAAAAGCAATTTCCTTTGTCACATAGTTAATTTGTACAACAACACCATGATCTGTACAAATAGTGACGCTATGGGTCATAATTTTCCAACAATCTCCCACTTGGCCTATAGCCAGTCACTCAAGTGTCTTACACCCGAACTATGTACGGTTCACTCAAACTTCTGCTGAGGAAATGCTTTCGTCAGCGGATTCGCATGACTATCGTCTGATGCGATTTATTCCATCATCACATCGCCACGATGTATGATCCGAGCGAATCAGATGAATATTCGAAGTATTTATCTGGATCGTTGATGAGACCATTAATTCTTTAGCTTGCGCTGTAGCCTAGCTCAGCTGCTAACAGAACTATATCTAATCTAATTAGATTATTATCGACCCAAATGGCTTCTATTGCTGCTTCAGCTGCAGCAATAACCCACTTTTTATTGTTTATTCGGTAACAATATCTAGCTTGGAAAATTTACAGCTTACTGTTCCGTTATTCAAAATTTGTAGTACCGTTGTTACGACTTATAGTCGATTTATCGGTTAGGAAACTTACAGCAGTGAACCCAGTCACTTCAAGTTCTCATTCTCCATAGTATAAGACAACATCCTTAGTTCTCTAAAATACTAAGTATGTTCTTAACCTCAATCCAATGACTATCACTTGGATTGGCCTGATTGTGACTCTATATGCTCAAAGCGTATGAGACACCAGATCGCGTACATTTTTCAATGTACGATTTCTCGAAGATTATAACAACTTTAAATTTATCCCAGTAGATCTTTATTCCTAGAATAAAGGTTGTTTCTCCCAAGAATTCTATGGAGAATTTTCATGAAAGCCAAGCTTTCACCGATTGTAATTTTGGGAATATCATTTCCAAGAAATGACATGTCATCATTTATTTAGGACAGTCACTATCAGTGCGCTCCCACTAACCTCCTTATATACACAGGAATCATTTTATTTTTAAATTAAATCATACACCATTATGATTACATCAAAACGATAATTCCAAGAACGCAATGCTTGCTTCAATCCATACATGGATCGAATAACCTGCAAACCTTGTTTGCTAGTTGTGGAACGATAAAACCGTCAGGATGTTATAAACATCCTCCGAAAGGTTTCCGTTTAAGGAAAGTGATTTTGACGTTCCAGCTACCATATTTCATAAATGAAACATGCAGCATCAGCAATCATTATCCAAATGGATTTACCATGGCAACAGGTAAAAGGTTTCGTCGTAATCGACACAATATTGATAACGATACATTTCGCTACAAGCCTAGCTTAGTACGTTCTTAAGTTTCCATCCACGTATATTGACCGGCGTAAACACACACGTATAACGCAAGCGCACGTATCGTTCAAGTAGTATAAAAATATCGATCCCACGAGGACTTAATATCTAATCTATTAATTTTATGAGGTCAAATGATTACTAGTATCTAACAGGTTGTTTGATTGATTTGAAATGGTGACGATTCTAAATTTAAAAAACAAGTAAATAAAATTGTTCGAAAGTAGGTTTTAAGAAAATTCAATATTAAAAACTATCTAGGGTTGTGATTTCTTCCAATATCATTTTAAAGATGAAGTGGTTATTTTATGTTTGTGTAATAAATCGGTTTACTAACTTGAACACTAAATTATGCAAAAGCCTATGTCGATGGTCAGACGCAAATACCCAGTTTAACCCAATTGAACCATATGTCTATGTCAACCAAATTATCTGGATTCATTAAGTTTAAGTTCCAATTATGGCTACCCTCGCCCGACAGGTATATTCCTATCCTGTAAGGAAATCTATTAAAGGGTTATCTATCCTCAAGGAAGATCTTGGGCTATTAAGTCTAAGGCTGAAACCTAAAATTCCTTTGTCAAGTTTATTTTAGATTTACCACATCAATCTTATTAGTGGCCAATTAACAAGACGCATTAAGCTTAAGACTTAATAAGTAAACCTTTAAATTACCCAAACTATAATTTAACCCCTTATAAACCGGTGATATTGGATTTCATCACAACCCCAGATAACTGGCTTAGTTACGACACATATTTACGGGTAGTAAAAAACATAAATAAAATAAAAGACATAAAGTAAAATACTGAAAATTAAATACTGAAAATTAAATGCTGAAAAGTAAATGCTGAAAGTAAATGCTGAAATTAAATACTGAAAATTAAATGCTGAAAAGTAAATGCTGAAAGTAAATTGCTAAAAAGTAAATTGCTGAAAAGTAAATTGCTGAAAAGTAAATAAAGTAAAATTACAATAAAAGAAAATGCTGAGGTAAAAGGATCCACTTTTATTACTTCTATTTTAGATATATCCCTTAATATATTAACTTTGCATGATAATTACCAACCAGCCATATAGGCGGTATCCAGATTAAGTCAAATTAATAATTAATTACCAACCGACCAATCAGGCGGTATCCAGTTTAGTCAGGTTAAAACCAATTTAAATAATTACCAACAGACCAATATGGCGGTATCCTCATTAAGTCATGTTTTAACTAGTTTATATATTATAATTAAGGGAGATTAATCTAAATATTAGTTATAAATTTTTACCTTTTACCCTAGCAAAGGGGAGTTACCTCCTCATTACTGAAAAGTAAAAACTGAAAATTAAAGAAAAAAAATATTGTGCGTAAAAGTAAATTGCGGAAAGTAAGAGAGAAAGAAGAGGAGAGTGTTTCACTTTTAATTTTGTTCCCTTTGCATGCCAAAACCGTGAGACACAAAGAAAATGAAAAGTGATATGATATCTAATACCAAAAGAATTTTTTATCAAAAAATCCTTCAAAACCGTGCATGGCTTTCGCTCCAAAATGAAATCCATCATTTGCCATCATTACCACACTTTGAGATTAGAGACAATGTATCATCCCTCAAAGGTGACTAGATACATCCACCATCTATTCGTATTAAGTAATGAGATATCGCGATGTGATTTGCGGATATCACTCGATTCAAAATACGAATGTGTCCGCAAGCACTTTCGGGCTCGGTTTCGTTAATTCCGAATTAACGAATTTCCGTCGCGACGTGAATTAAATAATTACGCCTTGCGAAATTACTATTCAGTTCGCTAATGAATTAATTCTAAATTAATTCGTTTGCCCGAATTAAAATCCGATTTTAATTCCGCGTCGAAATCTAATTTCGTTTAATAAATATCGAATATATTATTTTTCGATTAATTCCAAATTAATCGATATCTCTCTCTCTCTCCTAATAAGACATTTTATCCAAGATAAAATTTCTCCGTTATTAATCCAAGATTAATAAAGTTCGAATCAAACATCATAGGTGAATCTTCAGGAAGCGACCCAAGAGATCTCCGGATATGTTGGCAGTAAATACGGTCGTTGGATAATCCAAACACGTACGTACCTCGTACTACGTTTTTACCGATTTACAAGACAAGGTTGGCTTCTAGCAAAGCGTCATGCCTACCCAATTCTCCAGAAATATTCTTACTGGAATATAAGATCTTTATCAAGCGTAGTATACCGCAGTATCGCGTATATCGATCCAGTATCGAACGATCACATGTTAGGCCTGGGGCTGGAAGTGTGTCTGCCCCGTACGAAACATATATCGGACATCAAACAACTAGTCTCTTTAAATCGGACAATCCTGACCTAGTCATATTGTCCCGACGGTTGCAACCTTTTATAGAGTACTAGTTCTGCGTCCTGCGCGATCATCAACTCCATATGTCTGAAGTGATACTTCCATCTTGACATCACACCCAGTACACTACGATTCCTGATAAACCCAGAAGTGGTGAACACAAAACCGGTTAAAGTCCCCAACCACCAAAACCAAAGTTTACCGATTGTCGCAAGTACTAGCGATGCAAGTCTCAGGTTAAGACCATATACACCTACCCTGATGCGGCCTCCCATAGACACGCAGACATACTACCAATGGGATTCCGCGGGGTCTATCCAAAGCGAAGCTGTTTTCCGTACCATCGGTAAAACACAACCTCCTATCGCACTTGCATAAGTATCCAATACTTAAATATATGAGAACTATGTCGTTGTGCCCTCACAACATGCACAAATGCAATACTAGTCTATTCCGCATTATCGATGTCTGATCTCGATAATACTCCGACTAGGGATATTTAATGATTAAACCTTTTATATTGATACTGTCTCATATCATCTTATACGGAACTAATCATACGGACTTTTGCCATTAATATATCAAAGTAAATAATTTTACAAAACGGCAAAAGGCAATTTCATTATCACATAGTTAATTTTGTACAATAATACAATATCATTTACAAAACAGTGACGCTATGGGTCATAATGTCTAACAATCTCCCACTTGGCTATAGCCAGTCACTCAAGCATCTAATACCTAAACTATTGATATGTCGTTCAAACACTTGCGGATAAACAGCCTTCGTCAGCGGATTTGCAATGTTGTTATCTGATGCGACCTTCTCGATCCTTACATCGCCACGATGTATAACTTCACTGCTCCGTCAAAATACATCTTCCATCTCTGAACTGTTATTGCTTGGATCTCTTCATCTGGAAATTCAAACTTATACTTATCCCCTTCAACAGGTTGCATTGCCAGAAACTCTGCTACCGCTCGCCCTTTGATCACTTTGGAGGTGAGATATTCAATGTCAAACTCTGTCAGCAATACCAACCATCTGCCCAACTTTCCCACTAGTGAAGGCACCGAATGAAGATATTTTAGAGGATTTTCCTTGGCCACTATCTGGATCTTGTATGACTGGAAATAATGCCGCAATTTTCTGGAAGCCCATACTACTGCAAGATAGATCTTCTCAACTTCTTGATACCGAGCCTCATACGGGAGCATCTTCTTACTCAGATAGTAAACTGCATGTTCTACTAATCTCTACTCTACCCTGTCTCATCAGCCTGTACCATCATTGCCCCTAGTGCTTCTGATTCTATAGCCAAATACAATACCAAAGGTCTGCCCGGTCTCGGAGGTTTCAATACAGGAGGCTTTACCAAGTACTCTCTGATCTTGTCGAAAGCTATCTGACACTGTTCATTCCATCTCACTGGCTGATCTTTTCTCAATAGTTTGAAGATAGGCTCACATACTGATGTCAACTTGGCAATGAACCGACTGATGTACTGAATCTTTCCCAAGAATGCTCTGACTTCTTTTTCTATCTTTGGTGCAGGCATTTCTGTGATTGCCTTGATCTTCTCGGAGTCTACCTCTATTCCGCCCATTCTTACTGTATGACCAAGCAATTTTCCTGATGTCACCCCAAACACACATTTCTTGGGATTAAGCCGCAAGTTGTATCTGTCAACTCTCTGAAGGAACCTTTCTTGTGCTTCAATATGCCCAACTTTGTCTCTGATTTTACCATCATGTCATCCAGATACACCTCAATCTCCTTGTGCATCAAGTCATGGAAAAGTGTAGTGGCCATCCGCTGATAAATAGCTCCCGCATTCTTAAGTCCAAAGGCATAACCTTGTAAGAATAAGTACCCCTTCGGTAAACAAATGAATACATAGCAAATGAAATACATAAGCAGATAAAGCCGCGCTATCAACCAGAACATCTATATGCGGCAAGGAAAATCATCTTTCGGACAAGCTTTGTTGAGATCTCTGTAGTCTACACACATTCTGACCTTCCCATCTTTCTTTGGTACCGGCACTATATTAGCCAACCACTCTGGATATTTTACTACTTCCACTTCCAGGAACCCCACATCTATCTGTTTCTTAACTTCCTCTCTAACTTCTCTCAACTTTCTCAGCCCATTCTGGTCTCATCCGTCGGAGTTTCTGTTTTACTGGCCTCATATTCGGATAAGTTGTATTGTGTGCTGGGCAATGTTTCTGTCTACCCCAGGCATGTCCTCATAGGACCAAGCAAACACTTTGGCATATCTGACCAACACTTCTTCTAGTTTCTCCCTCTCTTCAGAGGTAACTTCACTTGCAATCAGAATTTCCTTGGGGTTCTCAAGCGTACCCAAGTTAAATGCAGTAGTTCTGGCCGAACTGATATCAAATATGCTTGATTCGTGCAGAGTAAATGGAAATGACTCAGGCAAGTAAGCAAAAGAAATGTCTTTATTATTGGATAATGCGGAAGTACATTCAAAAAAATCAGGAAGGTAAATGTCTTCATCATCTATAGACACTTCTTCCTCTACAATCAGGTCTTCCTCAGGCTTTTCATCCTCTCCCAGAGTCAGGCTCTCCAACTTCATCAACTCTTCTTCCCAATTCTCTGCTTCCACAGCTTCTTTAATCAGCGGTTTCTCACCCAACAAATCCTGGAAGATCTCAAATCCAGGTACCACAATCCCATTAACTTCCACAGGTTCAGGCTCCCCTTGATATCCTGAAGCTTTCACAAAACATTCCATCAGTTTCAGGCCCTTTTTCTTGACCTTTGGTTTTTCTTCATCAGACTTATACCCCAAACCTTTCCGAGTGGTCTGTCCTCTGAAATCTGGCAACTTTGAACCTTCACTCGGTTCAAACTTCATTTTTCTCATGATCCTAGCCACCCTAGGATCCACCCATTCCTCAAAAGTAGCTGACACCTGAAACCTTGTGAAAGGTTGTATCTCCAAGGCAGCCACGCATTATCTACCTCAGCCCGGATAGTAACAACTTCTCCCTCATACGGGAACTTGATCATCTGATGCAAAGTGGAAGGCACGCCCCCAAGTTTGTGAAACCAAGGCCTTCCCAACAATAAGGCAAAGTGGCTGGGATGTCCAGCACTGTAAACTCGACTTCATCTTCAATAGGGCCTACCTTGACCATAGCCACAAAGGTACCCTCAACTCCCCTTTTACTGTCATCATAAGCCTTAATAGTCATACTGGAGGGGTCCAAGTCTGTTGCTTTCATACCCAATCTTGCCAGAATTTTCAACGGGCACACATTGATGGACGAACCGTCATCCACCATCACACATGAAGTTTTCTTGCCCCTCACTTCGGCCCTGATAAATAGAGGCCTATTATGATTTCTCCCTTCCGGCGGGAGTTCATCCTTAGAAAAAGATATTTGTAAAGCTTCTTTCTGAACTGACCCAACAAACATTGCAGGGTTGGCGTCTTCCAGTACCACAATTTTGCTCAAGGCCTCAACCATGGCCTGCCTATGCTCTCGAGAAGCACATAACAGTTCCCAGATACTCACTTGTGCTCTAGTCTTCCTCAATTGCCTCAGCACTATATCCCCCTCAGTATTTTCTGCAGCCTCAACCATCTCTCTACCATCTGTCAAAACTTCCTTACCCTTCTCCGCCATATCATTGTAAAAACGACCACTGCGCGTCATTCCCCTTACTTCTTCCTCATCACTGCTAGAGAAATCAAGCCAAAAGCTTTTCCCCTGCTCTGTCTCATCTTCACTAGTACTATCCCAGATTCCAAGGCAAAAGGCTTGAGGGTGGAAGGATTTTAGGACAAGGTCTTCTGGGAGGCCAGAATTGATCATATAGGCTGGTGGTGGTACGGCGCGGTAATTGGGTAAGGGGTTTCTGTGTGTGTCAGGCTGTTCTGTTTCTGGGTCAGGTATTTTCTTGGAGTCTATCAGGTCTTGGATTTCATGGCGGAGTCGGGCGCAATTGTCAGTGTCATGGCCCTTTTGTTGGTGAAAGTGACAGTAAAGGTTTAGGTTATAATGTGATGGTAGGGGATTGGGTAATGGTTTGGCTTCCAAGGGTTTTAAAAGCCCTTGCCTCTTCAGTTTCTCTAGCACCTTGGACAGGGGCCTTCCCAAGTTGGAAAACTGTCGGTTCCGGATAGCGGCAATCTCAGCAGAAACGGGCTTTGCTCCCGATGTTCCCCCAATGGGCCTCCTGTTCAGACCATAGAATTTTCTATTCTCGGCCTCTTCTTCCCTCATGTCCATGACAGTTTCCCTCAACTGCCGAAAGTCTGCAATCATGGAGGTCATCCTCCTCAACTTGCTGTAAATGGAGGGCTTGGTGCCCTTGATGATCATTTTAATCTGGTCCTTCTCCGAGGGCCTAGTCTGCATTTTCAACAACTGACCCCTCCACCGGTCCACATACTCCTTAAAACTTCTTCCGCTTCGCTTCTGCTTAACATTCTCCAGATCGCGGAGTGACAGATCGATCTCTAGGTCAGTGACATACTGCTTCAGGAAAGCATCAGCCAACTCCCTCCAATCTTCCTTCACTTTCTTCTCCAAACTGTGGTACCACACCACGGGAGCTCCTCGAGCGACATTCCAAACATTTTCTGCACTTGGCGCTGAGACAGGCCAACTGAACTCATGACTGATACAAACTGTCGGAGATGCACCCTTGGATCCCCATTCCCGTTAAACTTAGCCATATCAGGCATCTTGAACTGTGCCGGCAACTGTTCCTCGAAAGTCAGTGTGTCATAATCCAGCAAATCCTCATTCTTACCCCTCATCTTGCGGGTAACCGACTCAACCTGATCCCGAAGTTTCTGTAACTCTGCCTGAGACCCAGATACTCTGCCTGCTGCATACTCTGCCATATCATCATCAAAAGCGGGGGTATCATCCCCCAATCTGTTCGGAGATTCCTCTTGCCTCACATCCCCAGAATTAACCCCCCGGCAGAGACCCAGCTATACCAGCCATAGCAGTAGTCAAAGCCTGCAACTGTTCAGTGATCTTGGCGAGACCGTTCTCTAACTGATCCATACGGGACACCTCATTATCGGATTCACTCATACTTGTTCTTTTAGTGAGTCTTGTCCCTTCTCTAACCCAAACGGTATCTATGATGTCTTTTTGAGACATAGATAGTGTTAACATGATATATGTATGTATGAGGTGCATGAGATGCATGTAAATATATAACATACTAAATCAATTATAACTCTCACAAATCGGCCCGTTATCATTTTAGAATCTTTCGGGCTAATTGTCATAGGAGTGAACCCATCCCAGTTTAAATGGCCCAATGAGTTCACATCTCATGACAAAGTGCCCGACTAAATCCAAATGGTAACGTTCCGAACACAATCACAAAGTGGCCCATCAATCACTTAGAAGCCTTTGGCCCAATAGTCATGAAATACGTTCTTGTCCCAGTTTAAATGGCCCAACAAGCCCATATCCCATGACAAATGGTCCAAATGGATCCAAACGACGATGTTCCCAAACACAACATAGAAGAAAGATGATGCAAACACATAATAATTTCTACATAATGGCCTATCAACATTTCAGAAGCTTTGGCCTAATAGTCATAAGGTGCGAACTTGCCCCAGTTTAAATGGCCCAGCAAGCCCGCATTTCTGACAATAGTCCAACTGCATCCAAATGAGGATGGTCCACAAGCACATATTCAAGGAAATAATTGTTACTTTAGCCAACCCGGTCTATGGGTGGGTTAGCAAGAGTATAGACAAAGGCTCTCACCGGCGAAGGATGGCCCACAACTAGGTCTCCCCACTCAAGGGTTCGAGCAACCAAGTGAGCGCACCCTTTTTTATACACTAAGGTACGTGCCAATGAGCTATGGTGTGTGACGGACTGTCAAATGGATTTCCCGTTGTAGATTCCCCAGAGGGAAGGTGGAGCGAGGCTCACTTAAATACCCAAGCCTCTTAGGCTCTTATCGCTTGGTGTCAGGAATAAACAACGAGTCCTCCAAATTAGTCCATCACAATAGGCTACGAGTAGATGGCTATCTAGGTGCCTCACACAGCTTTTCCTTCTAGAAAGGTAGTGAATGAAGGAAGACACACAAACCATTACCTAGCCTCAAAATGCCTTTGATTAAACCCTCACTTTATCCACTATAGACACGGTCAATTAAAACATAAATCCAAACATCACAAGACAATATTTCGGGGCCGATTCTCTATCCCCAGTGGAGTCGCCAGACTGTGGGAACACAGAACCTGGGCGACGCATGCTGTCCCGGGCTCGCGGCCCGGTCGGGAGTACGGAGTAGCCACGGGGGACTAAACCGGAGAATAATGGAGTCGCCACCCGGTGTGAACCGGGAAAATGAGATTTAAGGCCGCACTCACCCCTCGCAAGGGAAGACCTCAAACCGTTGGGTTCGGAATGGTCCCTTACTTATGCCACTTGTAATGACAGGATTTATGTAATAATTTAATCAGGCTTAAGTAGCACTTATTTCCAAGAGTATCATGCTTCTAAATTCACAGGTACAAAATAAAACTTATACATACATTTCACATATATCTCACATCTAAGAACACATGCCTGAAAATACCTCAAAGTAACAACGAACATACAACTTCATTCAGCATATCATATTCATGAAAAACACAAGCATACATAATAACCGCACAAGCATACATGTGAGCACTTTTCCAAGTGATACGTGGAATTGTATCCCAAGTACAGACCGCATTACCGTCCATTCGGAATCGGCTACGGAATTTATGTCTGGGTTTCCATCCGATATATCACAAGAAATAATACTCCAAAGTCATCATGGCATAGGTATATAAATCGTAATGCGTTAAATCAAGACTAAGGCAAATGACGAACAATAATGGAATAAACATGCTTTTCATTATTATGTGCACAAAGATAAGAATGACTATGTGTGGTTCCATAAAAAAATCACCTAAGAAACAATTATACATGGCATGTGATGAATATGTCTCAGTTCAGTGTGTTCGCGTTCGTGTAGCGTTCGTAAACGCGTTCGAACGGTAAACAGAAGGTTCGCGTTCGTATGGCGTTTGATAACGCGTTCGAACGGAAATGAAACAGAATGCTCACGTTCGTATGGCGTTTGTTAACGCGTTCGAACGGAAATGAAACAGAATGCTCACGTTCGTATGGCGTTCGTGAACGCGTTCGAACGAAATGAGACCTGATGCATGATAAGGCAAAATGCATGCGCGTTCGAGTTGCGTTCGTAAACGCGTTCGAACGGGAACAGACCTGATGCATGAAATGGGACGCAATACATAAACAACAAAATAAAGGGGCGGCGGCGAAGTACTGCCGTAAAGGTGGCCTTTTGGGGCTCTTGGTCTCTCAAAGAGAGGACCTTTAGACCAACATACTAAGCCCATGCGCGTCACATCACAACACATGAAATAAAGACAATAAAAGTGTAGGACTTCATATGCCCAATTAAACGTACATTCAACCCAAACACACTTCGTCCAGCGCGGCGATGTAGTGTCACAAAGGTGGCCTTTTAGGCTCTTCGTCTCTCAAATAGAGGACATTTGGACTAACTCACTAAGCCCATGCGCTCGATCGCATCATACATACAAAATAAAGCCAATCATATCAAAACCAAGTATGCCCGATTGAACACATCTTACATCCAATCCGAACACACATCAATCGGTGCGGCAAAGCATCGTGGTAAAGGGTTTTAAACCCCTCCCCATAAGGGATCTTTCATTCCACTTACTAAGCCCATGCGCTTGATTGAACCATGCATAAAAAGATAAAGACAATCATATCAAACTAAGTATGCCCGATTGAACGTATCTTGCATCCAACCGAACACACATCAACCGGCGTGGCAAAGCATCTTGGGTAAAGGCTTTAACACCCCTCCCCATAGGGGTTGACACTCTCTCTCATTTTATTCCACAGCCACAACATACTACATCTCATAATTCATGCATATTTATCTACTCAAGGGCCACAACATGCATTTCAACATGACAATCATGCAAGTAATATTTAATAAATAATACAAAAAAAAACGAGTGTGAAAGATACCCTCAGGTCTAACCTTTTTGCCAACTTTCAGGCTTGCGTTTCATGGACGTCGGAAGGGTACAGCTCCTCAACTTCTCCAGTTCACTTGTTTAGCGTCCTAGCTCACTGCTTTGCTGTTTTGCTTGCGGTTCGAACTCCGTTCTGCCCCTGTTCGGCCTCTGTTTTGCTGCTCACTGCTCAGGCCACCTGTTTTGACGTTTCAATGAACTGTTCCAAGTTTTTGTGTGGGTTTTTTAGTGTAGTCTTGTGTGATTATTTTAAGATTATGAATGCAGTTTTTATGTTACTGTTTTTTAAGATTTTTAGGGAATGTTTTAAGTGTATTTTTTTGTTGTTTTGGGGGTTAAATTACTGCTGTTTGGGCGTGATTTAGGGACTGGTTTGGGTCAGTTTCGGTGGGAAGGGGGGCTGCTGTGTTCGGGGGTACTTTAGTGGCTATTTGGGGCGTGTTTGGGCTGTCGTTGGGGGTATATTTTTCGGTTATGGAATGGAGGAGATTTTTGAGGTTTATGGACGTGTAGGGCTGATCGGTTTGTGAAGGTATGTTTAATGTGAAGGCTTGGGGTTCTTTTCTTTTTCTCTTGTGATTTGTGTGAGTTGTGTGTATGAGCTAAGGGTTGGAAATTATTTTTTTCTTTTTTTTTGTGATGGGCGTGAACTAGCCGTGGGAGGGCTTTGGTTATGGGTTGTTTATATAGAGAACGGTTAGGGCTTCACCTTGTCTCACAAGGAAGGGATTTTGGCATTAAAGGAGGATTTGATTTGGTGTTAGAGCAAGGAAAGTCAAAGATTGAGGGGGGACAAATCTTGGCTAGAATAGGAAGTCAATATCTTTAATTTGTTATGATTGATTTTAATTAGGCATGACATCTTTTTAATTTAGTATGTGATTTGTTTAGTTAGGAATTTAATATATTTGATTTATCTTCATAAGATATGATTATATTTTGTGTTTTATTTAATTGGTAAATGGTTTAAATATTTTATTTAATATTTAATGTTTAATTTAATTAAATTGGGATGTGTTTTATGGGCTTTGGGTAGCTAATTGGGCTGGGGTGCGAGGTAGCAGCAAAACCAGAAACACCGACGCCGTTCGAACGCCAATTCGAATGCCACACGAACGTCCGCAATCTGCCTGACGTTCGAACAAAGTAACGAACGCAGCACTAACGAAGACAGTGAGCTTGTGAAATGGACTTGATGACGTACTTATTTCGGATCTCCCTTTCCGACCTCCGTTCCCGCAATATCCTTAGCTAAAAAGGTAGTGCCTCCAACTGAGACTCATCATCGGGTTTCACATGCGAAAATGCAATGCCTACAATACCCAACGAACATCTAGCACCAGACCATGAAAGGTCTCTGACATATATGTCATCAAAGTGTGGAGGATCACACATAAAATCAATAGTATCCTATAGTCAAAGGATCACATTTGTTACTCGACTTGAGGAGATTCCTATTGACGGTGGTGTGTACTTCCAACTATTAGAAATCACTTGTGAGTCATTCAGTATTCGTTCAAATGAATACCCATATGTCTATACGAGCTTCACTTGCTCATGGTATATCATGTTAAACCATTGGAACTTCAATTCTAATATACGATATGTGCTAGTCTTATAGGTTATAGAAATTCGACTGTATTCCAAAACAAATAACTATGAATAATTACTTTAAGAATAGTTTATAATAGAAATATTATCCCAATATCAGACCACTCAGTATCTAGTATTACAAATGACTATTCTAAGGTCGATGTTATTCTTAGCATATTTATATATCAAATAAATATGCATAATGACATTACTATTAACAAGGTTGAAATAAAAATGTAGTTATTTTAATATAATATACAATACATTATTCTGATTAGCACTCCAAGCACCAACTCCAACAAACTTCCACTTACTTAGTGCCAATCCGGATGGTACCAGAGTCTCATCTCCTCCATGTGTTTATTGAATAACTTAGGAGGTAAGACCTTTGTAAACTGGTCTACTATGTTGTTTAGTCCTTGAAGCTTCATGAGTATAATGTCTTTTTGTTCAATAATCTCTCTAATCATGTGATATTTTCTTTCCATATGTTTAGACTTGGAATGCTCTCTCGGATCCTTAGCATGTGCAATGGCTCCGCTATTATCACAATATAGTGGGATCCAATCCACAATACTAGGCCCAATGCCAAGTTCTGTGATAAAATTTCTAATTCAAACAGCTTCTTTAGCAGCTTCTGAAGTCGCTATAAATTCTACCTCAGTGGTGGAATAAGCTGTAGAGCCTTGTTTTGAACATCACCAACTAACTGCATCGCAATTGAGGGTAAATATGTATTTGATGTAGACTTTCTATCATCCGGATCACCTTGGAAGTCGGAGTCTATATAACCCTTAACTTGTAGTTCATCTTTTTCATATATGAGAAACTTATCCTTAGTACCCTTAAGATATTTCAGGATATATTTCATGGCTGTCCAATGATCACTACCCTTATCAAATTTATATCGGCTAGTAACACTAATGCTGAAACTGATATCAGGTCTTGTACATAGCATAACATACATAATGCTTCCAATACAATAATCACATGGCAAGTTAGACATTCTAACTCTCTCTTCCTCAGTCTGAGGTGCCATTTTCTTTAAAAGATGTATGTCATATCGAAAATGTACATTTACTGCGTTACAGTTGGTAAAACATACATTCCTAATATTTTATCTATGTACGTAGATTGCGACAACCAAATAAGCTTCATTACTCTATCCCGGTAGAGCCTTATACCCAGTATATAGGAAGCTTCACCCATGTCTTTCATGGAGAGGTTCTTGCAAATGTAGGCTTTCATACTTTGCATCGATCCTTTATCATTTCCAATGATAAGGATATCGTCTACATACAATACAAGGAATATTATCATGCACCCACTAATTTTCTTATAAACACATAATTCTTCCTCGTTATTGATGAATCCAAATAATCTAATTATCTCATCAAAATGACGACTCCAATTTCGGGATTCATGTTTAAGTCCATAAATAGAGTTCTTGAGCTTATAACCAAGTTTGAAGTCTAACGGGATACTAAACCTTCTGGTTGTTCCATATAGTTATCCTCATTGAGGAATCCATTTAGGAAAGTGGTTTTCACATCCATCTATCATATCTCATAATCGTGAAATACATCAATGGCTAAAAGAATCCTAATAGATTTTAGCATGGCTACTGGTGAAAAAGTTTCCTCATAGTCAATCCCAGGAAGTTAAGTGTAACCTTTTGCTACCAATCGGACCAAAAGGTTTCCACATTTCCATCAAACTCTCGCTTCATTTTATAAACCCATTTACAACCAATATGTTTAAATCCATCAGGAAGTTCAAACAAGTTCTAGACATGATTGTAATGCATAAAATTCATTTCTGATTTCATGGCTTCCTGTCATTTTCCCGAATCGATATCCAATATCGCTGTTTAAGGCTCGTATCAGACATTAAAAATAGTCTCTTATGAGGCCTTGATATTCTATTCGACTTACGTAGAACATGTGTTGTAGATCCTTCACCTAGTTAGATTTTTGGTTCCATCTCAAGTTCCTTAATATTAGGATCAAAATCATCGAGTTTAACTTTTCTACAATTCCCACTTTCTCTCAAAAATTCATTTTCAAGAAAAGTAACAAAACGAGACACAAATATATTTCATTGCTCAGAATCATAGAATTGATATCCCAATGAGTTTTTAGGATATCCAACAAACCTATATTTATACCACATTCGTGCTAGTTTATCCCACTGCGCAACTCTAACGTATGGAGGACAACTAGGTCTCCTCACTCAAGGGTCCAATAGACTAATTGAACACATTTTTTTATACTTAAGGATATAAATGGATGTCCACAACTAGGTCTACCTATCCAAGGGTTCAATCGACAAAGTTAACACACCTTAATACCAAAGGGTACGTGCCAATAAGTGATGGTTATCATCACATACCAATCCACCACCTTGAGTGAAAATGACTTCTCGATATGTAACAGCATCAAGGTTAAAAAAAAAGGTATGCAAAAGATGAAGACATGGTTCTCCTCCATCTCGCCATAAATACTACAAGGTAATTTTTTGGGGTTGATTCTATATCCCTAGTGGAGTCGCCATATGTAGGAGCGAAGCGGGGTTTACCAATATGCCTATGACATCGGTGACCACTACACTGATGGGCTCACAGCTCGTAGAGAGTACGGATAGTCACGCGGGGACTAACCGAATAATAATGGAGTCGCCAGCTGGTATGTGTTGAGAAATTCTACGGTCCCGAGGATCGATTAAAGTAATGAAACATACATGTGAATACACGAAGAAGTTGCGGAATACTTACATCGATCGGTTGAGGCGATGCAGTGAAGAACAAAACTTTTTATCTCCCTCCAAGGTAGTCACGGCAGTGGCAGTTTTTGGCTCCTCCATTTTCCATCCAAGCTCCAAGCTTCAATTGGTGATTCCTTGCTCACAAGTGGGTTTCCCTATCACCTTTGTATGTCTCCATTGTGTGCTAGCACTCTTGGTTTTGCCACAAAAATCATCAATTGCTTCTCCTTGGCTCACGGTAGTGGGCTGTGAAGGAAGAGGAAAAACAGCCCCTTTTAGGAGTGAGAGAGGGAGGAAGAAATAGAAGAGAGAATGTGTTGGTTGTTGGTAAAAAGTGTATCTAATACACTTATGAATTTCCAAAATTCATTTACCAAATTTTTGGCTTTCCAAAAGTCAAAGGCTTTAAGCCATCCAACAAATCCATCAACTATTCACATCAATCAATCAATCAAGTGACAAGTTGTCACATCACTCAAAGTGACTAATGATTTGACGCTTGATGCGACTAGTGATTTGACGCTTGATGTGACTTGTGCGCCACACTTGAATTCAAAATGTGAGTGCGCTCGCAAACACTCTCGGGCTCGGGTTCGCTAATTCCAAATTAACGAATTTTCCATTGCGACGTAATTAAATAATTATGTCTAGCAAAATCATTATTCACGTCGCTAACGAATTAATTCTAAATTAACTCGTTCGCCCGAATTAAAATCTAATTTCAATTCCGCGTCGAAATCCAATTTCGTATAATATATCGAATATATTATTTCATCGATTAATTCCAAATTAATCGTTTTCTCTCTTTAATTAATATTTTATCCCAGATAAAATATCTCTGCAATTAATTCCAGATTAATTTTTTCTCTCATCTAATTAATCCCAGATTAATAAAGTGCGAGTCATACGTCATCGGTGAATCTTCGGGAAGCGACCTATGAGATTCCCGGATATGTTGGCAGTAAATCCGGTCGTTGAACTATCCGATCACGTAAGTACCTAGTACTACGTTTATACCGATTTACAAGACAAGTTTGGCTTCTCGCAAAGCGCCATGCCTACCCAATTCTCCAGAAATATTCTTACAGGAATATGTGCGAGTCATACGTCATCGGTGAATCTTCGGGAAGCGACCTATGAGATCCCCGGATATGTTGGCAGTAAATCTGGTCGTCGGACTATCCGATCACGTAAGTACCTAGTACTACATTTATACTGATTTACAAGACAAGTTTGGCTTCTCGCAAAGTGTCATGCCTACCCAATTCTCTAGAAATATTCTTACAGGAATATGTGATCTATATCAGGCGTAGTATACGTAGTATTACGTATTTCGATCCAGTATCGGATGTCACGTGCAAGGCCTGGGGCTGGAAATGTGTCTGCCCCTTACGAAGCACATATCAGATCTCTGGTAACTAGTCTCTATAATCGGATAAACATGATCTAGTCATAATATCTCGATAGCTGCAGCATATAAAAAAACGAGTTCCGTATGCTACGTGATCATCATCTCCACTATTACTGGAGTGATACTTCCATCTCGAAATCACACCCAATACACTACGATTCTCAATATACCCAGAAGAGGCGTACACAGAACCTGTTAAAGCCCTAGACGACCAAAACCAAAGTACATTGATTGTCGCAAGTATTAGCGGTTTAAGTCTCAGGTTAAGACCAAATACACCTACCCTGATTCGGATTTCCATAGACACATAGTAACACTACCAATGGAATTACGAGGGGTCTATCCAGAGCGAAGCTGTTTTCCTTACCATCGGTAAAACACAACCTCCTACTACACTTGCATGAGTATCCAATACCCAAATATATGAGAACTATGCCGTTATGCCCTCACAACGCGCACAAGTGTAATACTAGTTTATTCCGCATTATCGATGTCCAATCTCGATAATACTACGACTAGGGATATTTCATGATCAAACCTTCGTGGATTGATACTGTCTCATATCATCTCAATCCAGGAACTAATCATATGGACCTTTCATCATTTATACATCTTGGTGATCTAATCACAAATGATAAAAGAGCAATTTCCTTTGTCACATAGTTAATTTGTACAACAACACCATGATCTGTACAAATAGTGACGCTATGGGTCATAACTGTCCAACAGTATGAGACACTAGAAATGGTTTAAGGTCGTACTACACTCCTCGAAAGGTCCGACCTTAAACTTGTTTAGGTTTATAATGGTCCCTTTATGATGTTAGTATAATATTTACTCTTAAATGAGGTATCCTTATGTCTTATAATGCAAGAACACCCAAAAGCAGTTTAAAGACACACAAAGCGCTAACATGAATTATAAAACAATAAATAAAATAAATATCCATAAGTTATTACAATGAAATAAATATGAGCAAACTTCACATAGGCTTGGCCTCGAAGAAGACGATCAGACATGGACATTGTAGGCCTGACATAATGTTAAAATTCCGGTCAAACTTGTTGGAAGTCTGGCCGAACATGATGCATAATTCTGAAGTAGCGAATCAAAATAACGGTTGCTTGAAGTTGAAATTATGCTAATAAATTTGTGTATAGATGCTTTAGAAGAATAAACACAATATGCTTTTGATTGGGTCAAAAATGTTCATGTTAGACATTAACTTAAAATTTGAGTTTGGAACTCTATATAAAAGCTTGAAGTTATGACTACCATTCTAGAATGACCTAGAATTATTCATGAGTCACTTCATTATAGGATTCTAATTTGGTTTGCGTTTTAGATTCAAAATTTATGCATGTGCGTATTTAGAATAAATTTATGTTTTCGTAAAAATATTTGATATTTTGAAAAATATGATTTTGTTCTATAACATGTGTTGATATTGGTTTGAAGTTAAAAATTAATTTTGGGTGTTTGAAAGTGTTTAGGGAAGATTGGAAACAAATTGGGTAAAAACCCAATTTGCATCAGCTCTCTGTTTCCAAAGAGCCGATGCTTTCAAAGTTAGCAAAAAAAAAATATATTTGCTCAAATTACTGAGAAAAGACTTTCGTCAGTGGATTTGCAGGATTATCAACTTATGTGATTTATTCGATCATCACATCGCCACGATGTATGATCCGAATGAATCAGATGAACGTTGAAGTATATATCTGGATCGTTGATGAGACCATTAATTCTTTAGCCTACGTTGTAGCCTAGCTCAGGTGCTAATAGAACTATATCTAATGTAATTAGATTTATTATCAATCCAGAAGGCTTCTATTGCTGCCTCAGCTGCAGCAATAACCCGCTTTTGTTGTTTTATTCGGTAACAGTATCTTACATGCAAGATTTCCAGCTCACTGTTCCGTTATTCAAACTTTATAGTACCGTTGTTATGACTTATAGTCGATATTATCGGTTTGGAAACTTACAGTAGTGATCCCAGTCACTTCAAGTTCTCCTTCTCCATAGTTTAAGACAGCATCCTTAGATCTCTAAGATACTAATGGATGTTCTTCACATCAATCCAGTGATTAACACTTGGATTGGCCTGATTGTGACTCCATATGCTCAAAGCATATGAGACATCAGGTCGCGTACATTTTTCAATGTACGATTTCTGGGAGATTATTAACAACTTTAAATCTATCCCAGTAGATCTTTATTCCTAGAATAAAGGTTGTTTCTCCCAAGAATTCTACGGAGAATTTTCATGAAAGCCAAGCTTTCACCGATTGTATTTATAGGAATATCATTTCCAAGAAATGATATGTCATTATTAATTAGGACTTTCACTGTCAGTGCGCTCCGACTAACCTCCTTATATACACAAGAATCATATTCGTTTTGAATTAAATCATATTCCATTATGAGTACATCAAAACGATAGTTCCAAGAACTTAATGCTTGCTTCAATCCATTCATGGATCGAATAACCTGCAAACCTTGTTTGCTAGTTTTGGTACGATAAAACCGTCAGGATGTTGTAAACATCCTCCAAAAGGTTTCTGTTAAGGAAAGCGGTTTTGGCATTCAGCTACTATATTTCATAAATGAAACATGCAGCATTAGCAAGCATTATCCAAATGGATTTACCATGGCAACAGGTAAAAGGTTTCGTCGTAATCGACACAATGTTGATAATGATACCTTTTCGCTACAAGCCTAGCTTAGTACGTTGGTATGTTGCCTTCCATGTATGTCTTCCTTGAATACTTATATAGTACCAATAGGCACAATGCCTTGCGGTACATCAACTAGTGTCCAAACATAGTTGGTTGACATGGGATCCATTTCGGACATCATGGCACTTTGCCATAATAGGGAGTCGATACCTTGTATCACTTCCTCATACGTAGTCAGTTCATATTCCTCAATAAAATTGACATCTTTATGAGGTGAGATCAGAAACCTATACCTCCCAGGTTATTTTCTGACTCTCTCAGACTTACTTGGTTCTTGTGTATTCGAAGATTATTGGTATAGTTTCATCCTTGATGAACTATCTGTGTTCCATTAATGAATCGGTGCTTGGAACAGTAATACTCCGATTTTCATTGAGTTTTACTTTCCTCTCACTTACCACTGCATATCGGTATTCCTCTTAGGAAAAACGCATGGCGAGCAACAATTACATTGTTCTCTTGTGAGATGTATAAGTACTATACTTTGGTTTCCCTAGGATAACCAACAACTTAGGCACTTATCTGATTTGGGTTTTAGTTTGGCATCATCCAAACATATGCTTAGCATTCCCAAATCTTCAGGAATGAGAAAACCCAATTTCTTTCCTGTTCATATCTAATATGAAATCTGTCAAACAGATTTTTATGGAACCTTTTTCAAAATAAGTTCTGCGCTGTTTATGCGTATCCGTTGAAGGAAATGGTAGCTCAGAGTGACTCATGATTATCCTTTTCATGTCCAACAAAATTCGGTTTCTCCGTTCGGACACACTGTCAAACTGACGTGTTCCGGGAGAAGTCCTTATTGAAAGAATACTATACTCTTTCAAGTATATGAGAAACTTATTGCTTAAGTATTTTCATCATGGTCTAACTGTGATGGTTTAATACTTTAGCTAATCTGTTTGTCTATTTCGTGTCGAAACTTTAAAAGTTTCCGATTTATTTTTCAAAAGAAACACATAACCATAACGGGATGCCACATCTGTAAAGGTCACTAAATATTCATATCCACCTCTAGCCTAGCTATATATGGGCCCACCTACGTCACTATGAACAAGGGCTAATAGATCGGTGGCACTAACACTTTTACCAAGTAAATAGTGTTTTAGGCACTTTGCCCAATAAACTAAATTCGTAGACATTATTTGAATGGAATCAAATTTGTCCTAGTACCCACTCTTCGAAAGTGTGGATACACGAGTCTTGTCTAATTGTGTCTCAGACATCAATGCCACTAATAAGTCTCAACTGATTAAATCAGTTTGAACTATTTGTTTGTCATGTTATATGTTTGAGATTTATTTATATTCAAAATATAAATACTGTTATTCACATCTAATTTGGTTATCTCAATATCATCTTTATAAAATAAAACACTTTAGTGTTCTAGAATATAAAGGTATACCCGCAACAGGTTAAACCCTTATATAGAGATAATGTATCTAGTCAAACCAGTTACATTTTAACAGTTACCTAATTTAAGTACACACCCGAAGGGTAGTTCCTAAATTTGGGTTTCTACAGTTAAAACAGCGACTTTCATCCCATTTTCAATTCGCAGATTAATCTCAACTGAAGTCAGTATCTTACTCATAGCATATTCTGCACATCAGTACATATTTATGTACCACACTAAGTATCTAAAATCCAATTTTAATACTAGTAGTGAACATATCTATAACAAACATATTTGAAGTCGGAGCCTTGCCCGTCTTCAATTCCTTCCTGTCTGCCTTGTTCATATGGCAGTCACGCTTTCGTGTCCCCGTTTGTCACAATTTAGGCAGACATCTTGGGATTTGTCCTTTGTCTTCCCATAAGATTATAATGATTTCGCCTTTGCCCTTTTCACACTCCAGAAGCCTTTGGCCAAGCCTTAGCCTTCTAGAATATCGAAGTAAGATGCGCCTTGCGTTACTTGCCTTATTGCATACTTTGGCTTTGTCTCCTTGAGAATAGCCATTAACTCTCCAATAGTTTACTATTGCAATTAAGTACTTCAAAGATCTAAAATAGATCTATGAAATAGATCCTTCAATTTCAATATCATACTATAAGGATCTAATCCTTAGTTCTGATTAAGAAATTAAGGAGTCTATTTGGCAAGAAATAATGGATTAAGCACTAAAGTTATCATCACATGAATATTCCAAATATCATGTTCTACTTATTTGCTCAACTCCTGGCTTAGGCCTTAGATGTTATTTTATCAAATAAAGTAACTTCTTAGTTTTCAGGACTATCCTGAAATTATTCCCAATTTGAAAATTAAAGTCGTTTAAATACATTTTTACCCAGGATTATGTTTTAAACACTAATCTTTCAATTATCTTGATTCTAATAGTCCAACTATTTAATCAACGATTTTAGGTACTATTCATTATAATGATTACTATAGTCCAACTATATAATCAACTAATTTTAATAGGTTAAATTCAATTATATTGATTACTATAATCCAATTATAAAATCAACTATTAATTGAATAGTTTGAATACAGTCCAACTGTTTAATTAAAACAACATTAAATATTAGTCCAACTATTATATTAATTTATTCGACGAAATAATTTGAAATGAGCGCATATGGCAAGTTACTAAACGAATATTGTAAATTTAATACTTGCCTTCCACTATTTTTTGGCGAGCCTCTAACCCTCTGTGGAGTACTCGGGAAACCTTGTTTCCTAATGGGCTAGGATCCCGTTAAATAACACACAATCTTGACTTTGGCCAACAAATTGTATGATAATTAACTAGGTAGATCTCTAAGATCAATTGGATCCCATCCAATTCCTAGATCCAGTAGGGGGACATCCAAGTCCGAAACATATATCTTATATATGCCAATATATCCAAATATTGCCTAACCTTTTTCCTCTGAATCAACTAAGCCTTGGCTTTGGCACAACAAACTTAGTGATCCCAGTTAAGCGGAACCCATTGACCATGGAAAGCTTCGTAATCAATGTCGATTGACAAGAAGTGATCTTGACTTTGGCCAACAAATCACAACTTGGACAAGACACCAATATGAACAAAGCCTTCGTGATTCAAACACATCCTCGACGGACAAAGGCCTTGACTTTGGCCAACAAACCAATGCAGTCTTGGATCTTGAGTAAGAATCACTCAATGGAATGAAAAAAGCTTAATATTTAGTGATGGTTTTTTCGCGTGCAAATTGGCAACCAATTTATTATCTTTGTTGAGGTTTCATCATCATCCACCCTTAAACATGCATTCTAAACACATAATAAGGCGCATATAAATAAATAATAATGATATGCGGATGGATACTTAAACACATTGTTCCTAGAACAAATCTCTCATTTTCCTCTCTCCCGCTAGCACATGTATTACTTCTACCCGTTACATAACACTTCTAAAGAAACCTCATTTACATCGAGGGGAATAGGTGAGAAGAGAAATACAAAGAGTAAGGAGGTAATAGGCTGGACACGCAGGTCCAATTAATAAATTCTAAATTTATTACAACAATTTCCAAAATTGCCTCACCCATCTAATATCCATCCGATATACATTATTCATGCATCGCAACCATGTATTCACACAAGCATGTTATCAATCAATCTAATCCAATTAATTAATCTGATAATTAATGACCATCCAATGTTCAAACAACGATTTGATTTTGCGTGAGTCAAACTCGTTTTGCGAATAAGTACTCAAAGTATGAATTCTTGAATTATATTAAACTACAACATTAAATCCAATTTAATTTGTATTTAATACTAATTCATTTATTTAATTCCAAATTAAATATTACACTTTATTAACGAACCTTTACGACTTAGATTCTAAATCTAACCGTTACGGGTCTCAAAGCCCGATAAACATCCAATGTCAATTTAATTTTAAGTCCAATGGGCTTTTAATTAATTTCTTAAGTCATGGACTTTTGGTCAACTTTGGTCAAACCCAAAGACTAAAGCCCATTTAGAGGAATCACCCTTATATGCCTAGAAACCAATTTAGGCTCATTAGGCCCAATTAAAGTTAAAGGTCCATTAAGTCATAATTGGACTTTATGGAAATGGTTTTGGGCCCAATTGGATCCAACCAATTTAGCCTAAACCCATCTTGGTATAACCAAGCCCAATAAGCCCAATTACAACTTTTCAAGCCCAAATACAATTTAAGCCCAACATAATTAAATTCCAATTTCACAATTTAATTACTCAAAGTTTATAGCATAATTAATTACCCAAATCAATATTTCCAAAACACCAATTAGCCTAATTAATCATGCTCAATAAAAACAATTAGTGTCCAACACAATTGATCAAAAATCAAACCCATTTACATGCTTACATGTCTCGGCAATTTGGGCAATTTTATGTCCAATTCGAATTCAATCCAATTAAATCCAATTCAACATTAAATCAACATTCCCAATTGATTTCAAATCATCCAATGAATCAAAAATCAAAAATTCCAAGACATTAGGGTTATATACCTCTCGGTCAAGCCATGATTTTTGGGGAAAATTGTTCCAAATCAATTTTCATGAAATTGATCCAATCCAACTTCAATTAAACATCATTTAAGCATACTCAATCAATCAATTTTATCAAATCATGCTCAAATACATTTTACCCAATTTTAACCCTAAGTTCAAGTTTCATGCTTTTACTCGCTCTGATACCATTGTTGGGAAATTCTACGGTCCCGAGGATCGATTAAAGCGATGAAACATACATGTGAATACACGAAGAAGTTGCGGAATACTTACATCGATAGGTTGAGGCAATGCGGTGAAGAACAAAACTTTTTATCTCCCTCCAAGGTAGTCACGGCAGTGGCAGTTTTTGGCTCCTCTATTTTCGGTCCAAGCTTCAATTGGTGATTCCTTGCTCACAAGTGGGTTTCCCTATCACCTTTGTATGTCTCTATTGTGTGCTAGCACTCTTGATTTTTGCCACAAAAATCATCAATTGCTTCTCCTTGGCTCACGGCAGTGGGCTGTGAAGGAAGAGGAAAAACAGCCCATTTTAGGCGTGAGAGAGGGAGGAAGAAAGAGAAGAGAGAATGTGTTGGTTGTTGGCAAAAAGTGTATCTAATACACTTATGAATTTCCAAAATTCATTTACCAAATTTTTGGCTTTCCAAAAGTCAAAGGCTTTAAGCCATCCAACAACTCCATCAACTATTCACATCAATCAATCAATCAAGTGACAAGTCGTCACATCACTCAAAGTGACTAATGATTTGACGCTTGATGCGACTAGTGATTTGACGCTTGATGTGACTTGCGAGCCGTACTTGAATTCGAAATGCGAGTGCGCTCGCAAACACTCTTGGGTTCAGGTTCGCTAATTCCAAATTAACAAATTTTCCGTTGCGACGTAATTAAATAATTATGCCTAGCAAAATCACTATTCACGTCGCTAACGAATTAATTCTAAATTAACTCGTTCTACCGAATTAAAATCTAATTTCAATTCCGTGTCGAAATCCAATTTCGTATAATATATCGAATATATAATTTTATCGATTAATTCCAAATTAATCGTTTTATCTCTTTAATTAATATTTTATCCCAGATAAAATATCTCTGCAATTAATCCCAGATTAATTTTCTCTCTCATCTAATTAATCTCAGATTAATAAAGTGCGAGTCATACATCATCGGTGAATCTTCGGGAACCGACCTATGAGATCCCCGGATATGTTGGCAGTAAATCCGGTCGTCGGACTATCTGATCACGTAAGTACCTAGTACTACGTTTATACCGATTTACAAGACAAGTTTGGCTTCTAGCAAAGCGCCATGCCTACCCAATTCTCCAGGAATATCCTTACAGGAATATGTGATCTATATCAGACATAGTATATGTAGTATTGTGTATTTCGATCCAGTATCGGATGTCACGTACAAGGCCTGGGGTTGGAAATGTGTCTGCCCCGTACGAAGCACATATCGGATCTCTGGTAACTAGTCTCTATAATCGGATAAACATGACCTAGTCATAATATCCCGATAACTGCATCATATAAGAGAACGAGTTTCGTATCCTACGTGATCATCATCTCCATTATTACTGGAGTGATACTTTCATCTCGACATCACACCCAATACACTACGATTCTCAATATACCCAGAAGAGGCGTACACAGAACCTGGTAAAGCCCTGGACGACCAAAACCAAAGTACATTGATTGTCGCAAGTATTAGCGGTGCAAGTCTCAGGTTAAGACCAAATACACCTACCCTTATTCGGACTTCCATAGACACATAGTAATACTACCAATGGAATTCCGAGGGGTCTATCCAGAGCAAAGCTGTTTTCCGTACCATCGGTAAAACACAACCTCCTACTACACTTGCATGAGTATCCAATACCCAAATATATGAGAACTATACCATTATGCCCACACAACCCGCACAAGTGTAATACTAGTCAATTCCGCATTATCGATGTCCAATCTCGATAATACTACGACTGGAGATATTTAATGATTAAACCATCATGGATTGAACTGTCTCATATCATCTCAATCCAGGAACTAATCATATGGACCTTTCATCATTTATACATCTTGGTGATCTAATCACAAATGATAAAAGAGCAATTTCCTTTGTCACATAGTTAATTTGTACAACAACACCATGATCTGTACAAATAGTGACGCTATTGGTCATAAATGTCCAACAGTATGAGACACTAGAAATGGTTTAAGGTCGTACTACACTCCTTGAAAGGTCTGACCTTAAACTTTTTTAGGTTTATATGGTCCCTTTATGATGTTAGTATAATATTTACTCTTAAATGAGGTATCCTTATGTCTTATAATGCAAGAACACCCAAAAGCAGTTTAAAGACACACAAAGCGCTAACATGAATTATAAAACAATAAATAAAATAAATATCCATAAGTTATTACAATAAAATAAATATGAGCAAACTTCACATAGGCTTGGCCTCGAAGAAGACGATCAGACATGGACATTATAGGCCTAACATAATGTTAAAATTACGGTGAAACTTTTTGGAAGTCTGGCCGAACATGATGCACAATTCTGAAGTAGCGAATCAAAATAACGGTTCCTTGAAGTTGAAATTATGCTAATAAATTTGTGTATAGATGCTTTAGAAGAATAACACAATATGGTTTTTTGAGGGGTCAAAAATGTTCATGTTAGACATAAACTAAAATTTGAGTTTGGAACTCTATATAAAAGTTTGAAGTTATGACTACCATTCTAGAATGACCTAGAATTATTCATGAGTCACTTCATTGTGGATTCTAATTTGGTTTGTGTTTTAGATTCAAAATTTATGCATGTGCGTATTTAGAATAAATTTATGTTTTCGTAAAAATATTTGATATTTTGAAAAATATGATTTTGTTCTATAACATGTGTTTGTTGGACAATTATGACCCATAGATTCACTATTTGTACAGATCATTGTGTTGTTGTACAAAATAACTATGTGACAAAGGAGATTGCACTCTTATCATTTGTGATTAGATCACCAAGATATATAAATGATAGGAGGGCCCTGTGATTTGTTCCTGGACTTATAATAATATGAGACAATATCAGTCCACGAAGGATAAATCATTAAATATCCCTAGTCAAAGTATTATCGAGATTGGACATCGATAAATACGTATTACACTAGTATTACACTTGTGCGCGTTGTGAGGGCACGATGACATAGTTCTCATATATTTGGGTATAGGATACTCACACAAGTGTGATAGGAGGTTGTGTTTTACCGATGGTACGGGAAACAGCTTCGCTCTGGATAGACCCCTGTGGAATCCCATTGGTAGTATGACTATGTGTCTATGGGAGTCTGCAATCAGGGTAGGTGTATTTGGTCTTAACCTGAGACTTGCACCGCTAATACTTGCGACAATCAATATACTTTGGTTGCGGTCGTCCAGGACTTTAATAGGTTCTGTGTACGCCAATGCTGGGTATATTGAGAATCGTAGTGTATTGGGTGTGATGTTAAGACGGAAGTATCACTCCAGTCATATGGAGATGATGGTCACATAGGATACGGAACTCGTTCTCTTAAATGCTCGAGCTATCGGGATATCTATGACTGGGTCATGTATATCCAATTATAGAGACTAGTTGCCAGGCATCCGATTTGTGCTTCGTACGGGGCAGACACAATTCCAGCCTCAGGCCTAGCACGTGGACATCCGATACTGGATCGACAGACACAATACTACGGTATACTACGCTTGATATAGATCATTTATTCATGTAAGCATGTTTCTGGAGAATTGGGTAGGCATGGCACTTTGCTAGAAGCCAACCTTGTCTTGTAAATCGGTACAAACGTAGTACTAGGTACTTACGTGTTCGGATAGTCCGACGACCGTATTTACTGCCAATATATCCGAGGATCTCATGGGTCGCTTCCCGAAGATTCACTGATGACGTATGACTCGCACTTTAATTAATCTGGGATTAATTAGAATATAGAGAAAATTAATATGGGATTAATTACGGAGATATTTTATCTTGGATAAAATATCAATTAAAGAGAGAGAACGATTAATTTGGAATTAATCGATAAATAATATATTTGATATATTATACGCAATTGGATTTCGACGCGGAATTGAAATTAGATTTTAATTCGGGCTAACGAGTTTTTTTAGAATTAATTCGTTAGCGACATGAATAATGATTTCGCTAAGCATAATCATTTAATTACGTCGCAACGGAAAATTCGTTAATTTGGAATTAGCGAACCCGAGCCCGAGTGTGTTTGCGAGCGCATTCGCATTTCGAATTCGAGAGTGCGCACGCAAGTCACATAAAGCGTCAAATTATTAGTCACATCAAGCGTCAAATCACATGTCACTTCAGTGATGTGGACAATTTGATTGATTGATTGAGTGATTGATGTGTGGTAGTTGAAAAGTATTTGATTGTTTTTTTTTTTGACTTTTGTTTTTTGAAATTAAAAGTTGTAAATGGTTAATTATTTGGGAAATATAAAACCAAATACATTTTTTTTATTCTCTCTCTCTCTTGACATACGGTTTCTAGGAAACCCATTTTCCCTTCTCTTCTCTCTCGGCTTTGAGCCGTTTATTCTTCTTCTTCTTCAAGATCTTGGCTTGGCCGTGAGAAGCAAGGAAGAAGACAATGTGCTAGCACACAAATGGGTTAATACAAAGGTGATAGGGCAATGAACATGTGAGCATGGAATCGTTTTTGAAGCTTGAAGCTTGGAGCTTCAATGGAGGTCATCAATGGCCGACTCTTGGAGGAGCCAAAGAGACCAAAACCGAGCAGTCCACTACAAGGAGAAGCTACTGCCGTGACCTTTGAGGGAGCTTGAAGGCTTGTGTTCTTCGTAACATCCAAACCGATCATTGTGAGTATGTTTCCGCCATTCTCCTTTGTGTATTCACATGCATTTTTCTTGCTTGATTTCATTCTTGGGACCTAATTAGAAACCAACAATGGTATCTTGAGCTTATATCAAGAATGAAATTTTTAGGGTTTAAAATTGGGCAAAATCAATTTGAGCATGATTTGGTTGAATTGTTTGATTGAGTATACTTGAATGAGGTTGAATTGAAGTTGTGCATGTTCAATTTTATGAAAATTGATTTGGAACAATTTTCCCCAATTTCTTTGGCTTGACCGAAAATGGAGGAACCCTAATTGTCTTGGTAATTTTTTTTTTATCATTGGATGACTTAAAACAATTGGGTAATGTTGATTTGAGGTTTAATTGGATTGAATTTTGAAATGGACAAATTTCCCCAAATTCTTAAGGCTTGGCCGAATCTTAAGTGATACAAAATTCATGGTGTTTTTTTATTTTAATTCATTGGATGAGTTGAATTGATTTGGGAAATGATGATTGTGGATTCAATTGGATTGAAACCGAATCGGATTGTAAAAACCCTAATTACCGAGACACTTGAAGCATGTATAGGGTTTGATTTTGATTGATTGTGTTGGACACTATTTGATGTTAAAGTGCATGATTAATTAGGCAATTGATGTTTTGAAATGTTAATTGGGTGATTAATTGTGTATTACACTTAGGTTAATTAATTATGGAATTTGGAATTTTGTAAATTAATTAATTGGGTTTAAATTGGATTTGGGCCTTAAAGGTTGTAATTGGGCTTTTGGGCTTGGTTGTACCAAGTTAGGTTTATGCCAATTTGGTTGGATCCAATTGGGCCCAAAACCCGCATCATAAAGTCCAATTAACTTAATGGACCTTAATTATTTAATTGGGCCTAATGGGCTAAAATTGATTTCTGGCTTATGGGGTAAATCCCGGATTGGATTTTGGTTATCGGTTTGACCCGAGTTGACAAAAGTACCACTCTTAAAGAAATTAATTAAAAGCCCATTGGACTTTAATTAATAAACATTGGATGTTAATCGGGCTTTGAGACCCGTAACGATTGAATTTGGAATTTAAGTCGTAAAGGTTCGTTATAAAGTGTAATATTTAATTGGAATTAAATAGTGAATTGTATTAAATACCAATGAATTGGATTTAATTTTGTAGTTTAATTTATCAAGAATTCAACTTTGAGTACTTATTCGCCAAACGAGTTGACTCGAGCAAAATCTGTTAGACAGTTATGACCCATAGCGTCACTATTTTGTAAATGATATTGTATTATTGTACAAAATTAACTATGTAGTAATGAAATTGCTTTTACCGTTTGTAATTTATTTACTTTGATATAAATGGTAAGAGTCCCTATGATTAGTTCCGGATTGTGATGATATGAGACGGTATCAATCCATAAAGGTTTAATCATTAAATATCCCTAGTCGTAGTATTATCGAGATTGGACATCGATAATGCGGAATAGACTAGTACTGCACTTGTGCATGTTGTGAGGGCACAACGGCATAGTTCTCATATATTTAAGTATAGGATACTTATGCAAGTGCGGTAGGATGAGGTTGTGTTTTACCGATGGTACGGAAAACAGCTTCGCTCTGGATAGACCCCGCGGAATCCCATTGGTAGTATGTCTGCGTGTCTATGGGAGTCCGCTTCAGGGTAGGTGCATATGATCTTAACCTGAGACTTGCATCGCTAGTACTTACGACAATCGGTAAACTTTAGTTTTGGTGGTCCAGGGCTTTAACGGGTTCTGTGTACACCTCTTCTGGATTTATCGAGAATCGTAGTGTATTGGGTGTGATGTCAAGATGGAAGTATCACTTCAGACATATGGAGATGATGATCGCGAGGGATACAGAACTAGTACTCTATAATGGTTGCAACCATCGGGATAATATGACTAGGTCAGGATTATCCGATTCAAAGAGACTGGTTGCTTGATGTCCGATATGTGTATCGTACGGGGCAGACACATCTCCAGCCCCAGGCCTTACATGTGATCATCCGATACTGGTTCGATATACACTATACTACGGTATACTACGCCTGTTATAGATCTTATATTCCAATAAGAATATTTCTGGAGAATTGGGTAGGCATGGCGTTTTGCTAGAGGCTAACCTTGTCTTGTAAATCGGTAAAAACGTAGTACTTGGTACGTACGTATTCAGATAATCTGACGGCCGTATTTACTGCCAACATATCCAGAGATCTCTTGGGTCGCTTCCCGAAGATTCACCAATGACGTATGATTCAAACTCGATTAATCTTGGATTAATTACGGAGAGACTTTATCTTGGATAAAGTACTATACATAGAGAGAGAACGATTAATTTGGAATTAATCGTAAAATTATTATATTCGATATAATAATCGAAATTCGATTCGACGCGAAATTAAAATTAGATTTTAATTCGGGCAAACGAGTTAATTTAGAATTAATTCGTTAGCGACGTAAATAATAATTTCGCTAGGCGCAATTATTTATTTAAATTCGATTTAATTAACGTCGCGACGTAAGTTCGGTATTTCGGAAATATCGAACCCGAACGCGTGAGTGCACGTGGGCCCACTTTCATTTGGAAACGTGTGGGGCCCACATGACACATGTCATATTATGCATTATTTAATTCTAATGCATTGCATGGAGATAGTGTACAATGCACTCAATGGTTTTGCATGGAAATTGAGTGTTTGACACTCTAAGCCATTGCATGATTTGTGTCATAAGTTTATTATTAATTTAATAAATATTATGGCATAAAAATAAATTGATTTTTTGTAACAAAAATCATTAAATTTTTCTCTCTCACATTGCCGAAACTTGCAGCAGTTTTGGCTCTCCTTTCTTCAATTTTTGTGGCAAGATTTGAAGAAGTTGTGCATTCAAAATCACAACAAAGGCTAGCACCTTCAAGGGATCATACATAGGTGATATGGGAAACTAATCCTTGAGCTTGGAAGGATCAAACTCGACTTGGAGTCCCTCTTTCTTCTTGGCCGAGAGCTTCACTGCACAAGGGAGGAGTTTTCGCATCATCTAAGCATCCATTTTCAAGTATTGTGAGTATGATTCCGCCATACTTCAATTTATTCATTCATGTATTTATATATTTTGCTTGTTCTTGTTGATCTTGGGGCTTGGTTATTATTTTCCAACAATGGTATCATTGAGCTTAAAGAGCATGCAAATATATTAGGATGTTATTTGGGGAAAATTGTATGAAGCATGATTTGATGAGTTTGCTTGATTAAATATGCTTAGATGTATGTTATTTAGATTATACATCATCAATTTCATGGAAAATAAATTGGATTAATTTTTCCAACCCAAATGAGGCTTGGCCGAATACATGCAAGCATATGGACTAGATGATTTTTTAATTTTAAGACATTAGATGACTTGAAACAATATGGAATGATGATTTGTAACTCGATTGGATTGAAAACGAAATCGGAACCATTTTAATCACCTTGGCCGAATGCTTGATGGAGGATTAGGGACTTGATTTTTTGATTAAATAATGTTGGACATATATTTAAGATAAAAATATGATTAATGGATTAATTTGATATTTGGGAATATTGATTTAAAGGATTAATCATGATAATACACTTTAATTAATTAAGTTATAAAATTTGGAATTTTAAAATTTGGTTAGTTGGGCTTAATTTTGAATTGGGCCTAAAACTATTATATTTGGACATAATGGGCTTGGTTGGGCCAAGTAGATTTGGACCATTTGGATTGGATCCAAAATGGGCCTAAATCACACCATTTAAGCCCAAATGTAATAAATGGGCTTTTATGTTTAATTGGGCCTTATGGGCTTGATATTGATTTTATGGCATATGAGGGTGATTCCTTATTGGGCTTGGTAATTGGGTTTGACCCATACATTGACCAAAACCCAAGCCTAAAGAAATCAATTGAAAGCCCATCGGACTTTAATTAAACGGACATTAGATGTTAGTTGGGCTTTGAGACCCGATTGTATTAGATTTGGAATCTAAGTTATAAAAGCACAAAAAAAGTGTAAATATTTAATTTAGAATTAAATAATAGGATTAGTATTGAATACGACTTAAATTGGATTTAACGAGTAGTTCGATATAATTCGTGAATTCATACTATAAGTATTTATTCTCAAATTGAGTTGGACTCGCGCAAATGCAAACAATTGTTTGAACATTGTATTGTCACCTAATTAAAGACTAATTAATTGGATTTGATTGGTTGTATAACATGCCTTGAATGAATGAATGTGGATGTGATGTATGAATAGTGTATATCGGATGGATATTAGAAGGGAAGGGTAATTTTAGAAATTATTGTAAATTTAGAATTTATAAATTGGACCTGCGTGTCCAGCCTTTCTCTTATTGTCTCTTTGTATTCTCTTCTCACCTAATTCCCCTCAATGTAAATGAGGTTTCTCTTATTGTATTATGTAATTGGGTAAGAGTAGAATAGTGCTAGCGGGGAGAGGAAAGGAGTGATTTGTTCTAGGAACAAGTTGTTGTTCATATCCATCCGTATATCGCTATTACTTTACTTTACGCGCTTTATGATGTTTTAGAAGCATGCTTAAGGGTGTATGATGATGAGACCTAACAAAGATAAATTAATTGGTTGCCAATTACGCGAAAAATCCCTCAAACAATATTAAGCGATTTTCCTTCCGTTGAATGATTCTTTCTCAAGATCCGAAATTGGCATTGGTTTGTTGGCCAAAGTCAAGACCTTTGTCAATTGAGGATGTGTTTGAATCATGAGAGTTTTGTTCCACATCGGTGTCCTGTCCAAGTTGTGATTTGTTGGCCAAAGTCAAGATCACTTCTTGTCCATCGACATTGATTACGAAACTTTCCTCGTCAATGGGTCCCGCTTAACTGGAATCATTAGGTTTGTTGTGCCAAAGCCAAGGCTTAGTTGATTCAGAGGAAATGGTTAGGAAAATGTATTGGATGCATTGACATATGTATATGTTTCGGACTTAGATGTCCACCTACCGGATCTAGGAATTGGATGGGATCCAATTGATCTTCGAGATCTACCTAGTTAAATATCATACAATTTGTTGGCCAAAGTCAAGGTTGTGTGTTATTTAACGGGATCCTAGCCCACTAGGAAATTGGATTTCCCGAGTACTCAACAGAGGGTTAGAGACTTGCAGAAAATAGTGGGAGGCTAGTATTGAATTTGCAATTATCGTTCAGATACTTAGCTTTACGCGCTTACACAACTTATTTCGTCAATATTTACACATTAGTTGGACTAATACAATGTTATTTTTTTTTATGTAACAGTTTGACTGTACCCACATATCGTTAACTAGATAATTAGATTATCGTAGTTAAGATGGCAAACAAAGGAAATGTCCGTGACATAATCATGGGTGATAATGTGTTCAAGGGCACCAACTTCGCCGACTGGGAAATGAACCTAAGGATAGTCCTGGGGCGGAGAGGATACTGTATACGATACAAAAACCTCTCGGGCCTAAGCCCACTGAGCCACTTGAGCTGGAGTTATGGAAAACTCACAGTGATGATTGTGACACGGCTCAGTCGATCATGCTTGCTTCAATGACTCAACACTTTCGCCGCCAGAATAGGGACTTGGATCCTTATAATATGATGGCAAGATTGCAAGATCTTCACCGCACTAATAAGCGGATGGCGAGGTACGAGTTAGTGAAGAAAATCTTTCGCTCCCGTATGACTGATGGTAGTTCTGTTGAGGTCCATGGGACTCAAATGATAGCCGATATTGATGAATTGGCTAATATGGGTATAGTCTTGGAGGCTGAGCTGTCTATAGATGTACTTCTACAGTCACTACCCGATACTTGGAAACAGATTGTCATCAACTACAAATTGATGAATTCGGATGATACTCTTGGAGAGTTATTATCGATTCTCAAGGAGTCAGAGAAAGAGCTTCTGAAAGGCAACAAGCGCGAGGCGCACTTTGCATCAACATCTCAAACGCCGAAAGCTGGGCTCAAGGCAACTGGGGGTGTTAAGAAGAAAAAGCATAGAAACAAAGGCAAGGCCAAGTCAACAAAGGCTTCTGGGAAGCCAAGGGACAAGTCTCAAGATGTTTGCCTGAAATGCGGCAAGAAAGGTCACTGGAAGCGTGACTGCCGCATGAACAAGGGACACAAGGAGGACATACAGGCGGGCAAGGCACCGGCCTCAGGTATGTTTGTTATTGAGATAAATATGACTACTTCTAGTCTTAATAAAAATTGGATTTTTGATTCTGGCTGTGGTTCTCATATTTGTACTGATGTGCAGGATCTGCATGATAGCAGGAGACTGGCTTCGGGGGAGGTAGATCTACGAGTTGGAAATGGAACTTCTGTTGCTGTTTTGGCCGTAGGCACTTTTGTTTTGGAACTGCCCTCGGGCATGTACTTAAACTAAATGACTGTTATTTTGTTCCTAGTTTAACTAGGAATATTATTTCTGTATCTTTGTTAACCCAGTATGGGTACACTTTTGTATTTAAAAACACCAGGTGTTATTTATATAAAGATGATGCAGAAATTTGCACTGCCGATGCAAATAATGTCTTTATATTTTGAATATAAATAAATCTCCAAAACGTAAAATAACAAACAAAAGGCTCAAAATGAGTAATCCAAAGGAAGAAACTTATTTGTGGCATTGTCGTCTGGGACACATCAACAAGACTCGCATATCCACACTTTCGAAGAGTGGGTACTTGGACGGATTTGATCCAAATTCATATGACGTCTGCGAATCTTGTTTATTAGGCAAAATGCCTAAATCACCTTTTAGTGGTAAAGGTGAACGCGCCACTGAACTGTTAGCCCTCGTTCATAGTGACGTTTGTGGGCCCATGTCTAGCCAGGCTAGAGGTGGATATCGATACTTCGTAACCTTTACGGATGATGCATCGCGTTATGGTTATGTGTATCTAATGATGCACAAGTCGGAAACTTTTGAGAAATTCAAAGAGTTTCGACACGAAGTTGAAAAACAAACAGGCAAGAGTATTAAGACATTACGGTCGGACCGTGGTGGCGAATACTTAAGTAATGAGTTTCAAGATTACTTGAAAGAATATGGTATTCTTTCACAATGGACTCCTCCTGGAACACCACAATTAAATGGTGTGTCTGAACGGAGAAACCGTACCTTGCTTGACATGGTAAGGTCGATGATGAGTCGCACTGAGCTACCTATATCCTTCTGGGGACATGCATTAGAAAGTGCAATTCTTATTTTGAATAGGGTTCCGTCAAAGTCTGTTGAACAGACTCCGTATGAGATATGGACAGGAAAGAAACCAGGTTTCTCATTCCTGAAGATTTGGGGTTGCTGGGCATACGTCAAACGTTTGGAAGGTACCAAACTTGAACCCAAATCAGATAAATGCCTATTTGTTGGATATCCTAGGGAAACCAAAGGATATTACTTCTATTACCCACAAGAGAACAAAAGTATTTGTTGCTCTACATGCGGTTTCCTTGAGAAGGATCCTAAATGCCATTAATGTGCAGAGATGGGAGGAAAGTAGAACTCGATGAAAGTCGTAGTGATACTGTTCCTGGCAATGAATCGAGAACGGAACATGAACAGTCCATCCAGGATGAGACTGAACCACAATCTTCAATTACACAAGGACTACGTAGGTCGGAGAGAGTCAGGGTAATACCTGAGAGGTATGGATTCCTGATCTCACCTCATGTAGATATTAATCTTATTGAGGATACTGAACCGGCTACGTATGAGGAAGCGATACAAGGTATCGAATCCACTTTATGGCAAGAGGCCATGAAGGCCGAAATGGATTCCATGTATACCAACCAAGTTTGGACACTAGTTGATGCACCAGAAGGCGTAAAGCCTATTGGATGCAAATGGGTCTTCAAGAAGAAGACGACATGGATGGCAACGTACAAACGTACAAAGCTAGGCTCGTAGCGAAGGGGTATCGTCAACAACTTGGAGTTGATTATGACGACGAAAACTCTCACCCGTTGCCATGATTAAATTCCATTCGGATAATGCTTGCGATAGCTGCATATTACGATTACGAAATATGGCAGATGGACGTTAAAACCGCTTTCCTTAACGGAAACCTGTTGGAGGATGTTTATATGCAACAACCTGACGGTTTTATCGCACCAAGACTTGCAAACAAGGTTTGTAAGTTAAATCGGTCCATTTATGGACTGAAGCAAGCATCGAGGTCATGGAACCAACGTTTTGATGAGGTCATAAAAGAATATGATTTCATTCAAAACGTAGATGATCCTTGTGTATATAAGAAGGTTAGTGGGAGTGCACTGACTTTTATTGTCCTTTATGTCGACGATGTATTGCTTATAGGCAATGACATTCCCATGTTAACGTCGGTGAAAGCTTGGCTTTCATTGAAATTCTCCATGAAAGATCTGGGAGAAGCAGCTTTTATTCTAGGAATAAAGATCTACAGGGATAGATCTAGAAGGCTACTTGGACTCTCCCAGAGTACATATATTGATAAAGTGTTGAAGAGATTCAACATGGATCAGTCCAAGAGGGGACTGTTGCCAACATCACATGGCGTCTATCTATCTAGGGACATGTGTCCTAAAACACAAGATGAGAGAGACAACATGAGTCGGACTCCGTTCGCCTCGGCAGTTGGATCGATCATGTATGCCATGATATGTACACGACCTGATGTGTCCTATGCTTTGAGCATGTGTAGTCGATATCAGGCCGATCCAGGAAAGGATCACTGGATGGCGGTTAAGAGTATCCTTAGGTATCTTAAGAGAACTAAGGATGTTTTCTTAATCTATGGAGATGGAGAACTTGAGGTATCTGGGTATACCGATGCAAGTTTCCAAACCGACAGAGACGACTTCAAGTCGCAAACCGGGTACATATTTTGCTTGAATAACGGAGCAGTGAGCTGGAAATCTTCCAAGCAAGATACTGTTGCCGATTCAACAACTGAAGCGGAGTACATTGCAGCAGCTGAAGCAGCAAAGGAAGCGGTTTGGATCCGAAAATTCCTAGTTGGATTAGGAGTAGTTCCATTAGCAGCTGAGCCCGTTTTATTGTATTGTGACAATAGCGGGGCCATAGCGCAGGCTAAGGAACCAAGGTCTCATCAACGATCCAAACATGTTCTTCGACGATTCCATCTGATTCGAGAGATCATACATCGTGGCGATGTGAAGATCGAAAAGATCGCATCAGAGGACAACATTGCAGATCCGCTGACGAAAATAATTCCTCGGGAAAAGTTTGAGCGACACATACATAGTTCAGGTATTAGATGCTTGAGTGACTGGCTATAGGCCAAGTGGGAGATTGTTAGACATTTATGACCCATAGCGTCACTATTTTGTAAATGATATTGTATTATTGTACAAAATTAACTATGTAGTAATGAAATTGATATAAATGGTAAGAGTCCCTATGATTAGTTCCAGATTGTGATGATATGAGACGGTATCAATCCATAAAGGTTTAATCATTAAATATCCCTAGTCGTAGTATTATCGAGATTGGACATCGATAATGCGGAATAGACTAGTACTGCACTTGTGCATGTTGTGAGGGCACAACGGCATAGTTCTCATATATTTAAGTATAGGATACTTATGCAAGTGCGGTAGGAGGTTGTGTTTTACCGATGGTACGGAAAACAGCTTCGCTCTGGATAGACCCCGCGGAATCCCATTGGTAGTATGTCTCTGTGTGTCTATGGGAGTCCGCTTCAGGGTAGGTGCATATGATCTTAACCTGAGACTTGCATCGCTAGTACTTACGACAATCGGTAAACTTTAGTTTTGGTGGTCCAGGGCTTTAACGGGTTCTGTGTACACCTCTTCTGGATTTATCGAGAATCGTAGTGTATTGGGTGTGATGTCAAGATGGAAGTATCACTTCAGACATATGGAGATGATGATCGCGAGGGATACAGAACTAGTACTCTATAATGGTTGCAACCATCGGGATAATATGACTAGGTCAGGATTATCCGATTCAAAGAGACTGGTTGCTTGATGTCCGATATGTGTATCGTACGGGGCAGACACATCTCCAGCCCCAGGCCTTACATGTGATCATCCGATACTGGTTCGATATACACTATACTACGGTATACTACGCCTGTTATAGATCTTATATTCCAATAAGAATATTTCTGGAGAATTGGGTAGGCATGGCGTTTTGCTAGAGGCTAACCTTGTCTTGTAAATCGGTAAAAACGTAGTACTTGGTACGTACGTATTCAGATAATCTGACGGCCGTATTTACTGCCAACATATCCAGAGATCTCTTGGGTCGCTTCCCGAAGATTCACCAATGACGTATGATTCAAACTCGATTAATCTTGGATTAATTACGGAGAGACTTTATCTTGGATAAAGTACTATACATAGAGAGAGAACGATTAATTTGGAATTAATCGTAAAATTATTATATTCGATATAATAATCGAAATTCGATTTCGACGCGAAATTAAAATTAGATTTTAATTCGGGCAAACGAGTTAATTTAGAATTAATTCGTTAGCGACGTAAATAATAATTTCGCTAGGCGCAATTATTTATTTAAATTCGATTTAATTAACGTCGCGACGTAAGTTCGGTATTTCGGAAATATCGAACCCGAACGCGTGAGTGCACGTGGGCCCACTTTCATTTGGAAACGTGTGGGGCCCACATGACACATGTCATATTATGCATTATTTAATTCTAATGCATTGCATGGAGATAGTGTACAATGCACTCAATGGTTTTGCATGGAAATTGAGTGTTTGACACTCTAAGCCATTGCATGATTTGTGTCATAAGTTTATTATTAATTTAATAAATATTATGGCATAAAATAAATTGATTTTTGTAACAAAAATCATTCAACTTTTCTCTCTCACATTGCCGAAACTTGCAAGCAGTTTTTGGCTCTCCTTTCTTCAATTTTTGTGGCAAGATTTGAAGAAGTTGTGCATTCAAAATCACAACAAAGGCTAGCACCTTCAAGGGATCATACATAGGTGATATGGGAAACTAATCCTTGAGCTTGGAAGGATCAAACTCGACTTGGAGTCCCTCTTTCTTCTTGGCCGAGAGCTTCACTGCACAAGGGAGGAGTTTTCGCATCATCTAAGCATCCATTTTCAAGTATTGTGAGTATGATTCCGCCATACTTCAATTTATTCATTCATGTATTTATATATTTTGCTTGTTCTTGTTGATCTTGGGGCTTGGTTGTTATTTTTCCAACAAAATCCAATCGTTTTGTTTTTGAAAATTGGTACGATCACTAATTATCGCTTAATTAATGGATAGATTCGATTGATAACATGTTGTGTGAATACATGGTTTGCGATGCATGAATAATTGTAATCGGATGGCTATTAGATGGGGGGCCAATTTTAGACATTTGTACTAAATTTTAAATTTATTACTTGGACTGCATGTCCAGCCTTATCACCTCCTTATTCTTTGTATTTTCTTCTCACATTATTCCCTCAATGTAAATGAGGTTTTTTAGAAGTGTAGTGTAAAGGTTAGTAGAGAAATATTTGTTATAGCGTGCGAGAGAAAGAGAGATTTGATCTAGGATCAATGTAAAGATCCATCCGCTATCATTATTATTTATTTTTCATATGCGCTTTCTTTATTATGTGTTTAGAATGGCATGTTTAAGGGTGTATTGATGATGAGGACCTTACAAAGTAATAAATGGTTGCCAATTTGCACGCCGAAAAACCCTCCAAAATTAAGCGATTTCCTTCCATTGAGAGTGATTCTTACTGAAGATCCAAACTGGATTGGCTGTTGGCCAAGTCCCCAAGGCCTTTGTTGCGAGGATGTGTTTGGAACATGAAGGCTTTGTTCCATATTGGTGTCTTGTCCAAGTGTGTTGTTTGGCCAAGTCAAGACCACTTCTTGTCCATCGACATTGATTAGAAGCTTTCCATGGTCAATAGGTGCGCTTAACGGGATCACTAATGTTGTTGCGCAAAGCAAGGCTTAGTGATTCAGAGGAAAAAACTGGTTTGGTAATACATTGGATGTCTTTGCCTATATAAGATATAGGTTTCGGACTTGGATGTCCCCCGACGGATCTAGGAATTGGATTGGATCCAATCGATCTTAGAGATCTACTAGTTAATTATCATACAATTTGTTGGCCAAAGTCAAGATTGTGTGATATTTAACGGGATCCTAGCCCACAAGGAAACACGGTTTCCTGAGTTACTCGACAGAGGTTAGAGGCTCGCCGAAAACTAGTGGGAGGCAAGAATTGAATTTGTAATATTCGTTTAATTACTTGCCATACGCGCTCATTCAAATTATTTCGTCGTTAAATTAAATTAAATATGTTAGTTGGACTAAATTTAAAATTGTGTTTTGATAAACAGTTGGCTTTGTATTATAGTTGATTATATAATTGGATTTATAGTAATCAATATATTTGAATAATTATTTCAATTTATAGTTGATTTATAGTTGACATAGTAATCAATATAATTGAGGTTAATTAATTTAATTATATTTGATTGTATAGTTGGACTATAATAATCATTATAATTATAGTATCACAAATTGTTGATTCAATAGTTGGATATTAGAATCAAGATTTAATTGAAAGATTAGTGTTTAAAACATAATCCTGGTGAAACTGTATTCATGTAATGATAACTTTAGTGTTAATCCATAATACTTGTCATATATACTCCTTATTTCTTTATAAGAACTAAGGATTAGATTCTTAAAGTATGATATTGAAATTAAAGGATCTTCATAGATTAGATCTTAGAAGTACTTATTGCAATAGTAAAACTCTTGGAGAGTTAATGGCTATATCAAGGAGACAAAGCCAAAGTTTGCAATAAAAGCAAGTAGCGCAAGGGCGCATCTTACTTCAATATTCCAAAAAGGCAAGGCTGGCCAAAGGCTTCTGGAATGTGAAAGGGCAAAGGCAAAATCATTATAATGTATAGGAGATAAACGGACAAATCCCAAGAAAGGAATTGAGACAAGCCAGGCTCTGACTTTCAAATCATGTTTGTCATAAATATGTTCCACAACTAGTATTAAATTGGATTTTAGATACTTAGTGTGGTGCAATAATAAACTGTACTGATGTTCAGAATCTGCTATGAGCAGGGATACTGACTTCTATGAGATTAATTGCGATGAAAGGGTCGAAAGTCACTGTTTCAACCGTAGCTTACTAAGTTTAGGAACTACCCTTTGGTTAGTAAGTTAAATAGGAAATGTTATAATGAACTAGTTTGACTAGAAACATCTCTATTCGGTATAAACCCGCTGAGGTCTTGACGGTGTACCTTATATTCTAGAACACTCCAGTGTTTTATTATTAAAGAGATATGAGAAACCACATTATATGTGAATAACAAATTTATATTTTGAATATAAATAAAATTCACACGTATAACATGACAAAACAAATAGCTCAAACTGATTTGATCAGGTTGATGAAAACTTGAATTTGTGGCATTGTTTGTTCGGACTCAATTAAACAAGACTCGTATATCCACACTTTTTGAAGAGTGGGTATAGGACTAATTTGATTCTATCAAAAAAGTCTATGAATCTAGCTTATTGGGCAAAGTGCCTAAAAACACTATTTATTTGGATAAAGGTGCAAGTGTTGGTTTCTATAATATGTCCCAAACAAAGATTAAGCATGTGAAATACTATAAAGAATATATATAAACATGAAGTATGGCGGAATCATACTTACAATGCCTTGTGATGAAGAAGTAGATGATCAAATGGTAGAAGCTCCAAGTGGTGGAGATTCGGCCAAGAGGAGGAAGAAGAGAGACTTGAAGCTCCAAGCTATTGTATTCCAAGCTCTTTGATGGTTTCCCTATCACCTCTTTTGATCCCTTGCTTGTGCTAGCAAAAATGGAATAGAAATGGAAGATCAAATCTTCCTTGCCCTTGTCAATGGAGTTTCGGCAATTTGAGAGAGAAGAGAGAGTTTTTGTGTAAAGTTTGATAATTAATTTTTGTATTACCAAAAATCAATTTATATTTATGTTATAATTTATTAAATTAATAATAAATCTATGACATAAACCATGCAATGGCTTAGAGTGTCAAACACTCAAACTCCATGCAAAGCCTTTGAGTGAAATGCACACTATCACCATGCAATGCCTTAGAGTGTTTTGTACACTATTAACATGCAATGCCTTATCAATAAAATAATGCATATAATGACAAGTGTCATGTGGGCCCCACACGTTTCCCAATGAAAGTGGGCCCACGTCCACTCACGCGTTCGGGTTCGATATTTCCGAAATACCGAGCTAGCGTCGCGACGTTAATTAAATCGGAATTTAAATAAATAATCGCTCCTAGCGAAATTATTATTTACGTCGCTTACGAATTAATTCTAAATTAACTCGTATGCCCGAATTAAAATCTAATTTAATTTCGCGTCGAAATCGAATTTCGATTATTATATCGAATATAATAATTTATCGATTAATTCCAAATTAATCGTTTCTCTCTCTAATAAGGCACTTTATCCGAGATAAAGTTTCTCCGCAATTAATCCAAGATTAATTAAGTTCGAATCAAATATCATAGGTGAATCTTCAGGAAGCGACCCAAGAGATCTCCGGATATTTTGGCAGTAAATACGGTCGTCGGATAATCCGAACACGTACGTACCTCGTACTACGTCTTTACCGATTCACAAGACAAGGTTGGCTTCTAGCAAAGCGCCATGCCTACCCAATTCTCCAGAAATATTCTTATAGGAATATAAGATCTGTATCAGGCGTAGTAGTATACCGTAGTATTGCGTACATCGATCCAGTATCGGATGATCACATGCTAGGCCTGGGGCTGGAGATGTGTCTGCCCCGTACGAAACATATATCGGACATCAAGCAACTAGTCTCTTTAAATCGGACAATCCTGACCTGGTCATATTGTCCCGACGGTTGCAACCTTTTATAGAGTACTAGTTCTGTGCCCTGCGTGATCATCGCCTCCATATGTCTGAAGCGATACTTCCATCTTGACATCACATCCAGTACACTACGATTCTCGATAAACCCAGAAGAGGTGTACACAGAACCGGTTAGGGTCCCCAACCACCAAAACCAAAGTTTACCGATTGTCGCAAGTACTAGCGATGTAAGTCTCAGGTTAAGACCATATACACCTACCCTGATGCGGCCTCCCATAGACACAGACATACTACCAATGGGATTCCGCGGGGTCTATCCAGAGCGAAGCTGTTTTCCGTACCATCGGTAAAACACAACCTCCTATCGCACTTGCATAAGTATCCAATACTTAAATATATGAGAACTATGCCGTTGTGCCCTCACAACGTGCACAAGCGCAATACTAGCTATTCCGCATTATCGATGTCCGTCTCGATAATACTACGGCTAGGGATATTTAATGATTAAACCTTTATGGATTGATACTGTCTCATATCATCTCAATCCAGTACTAATCATATGGACTTTTCGCCATTTATATATCAAAGTAAATAAAATTACAAAACGGCAAAAGGCAATTTCATTATCACATAGTTAATTTTGTACAATAATACAATATCATTTACAAACAGTGACGCTATGGGACATAATGTCTAACAATCTCCCACTTGGCCTATAGCCAGTCACTCAAGCATCTAATACCCGAACTATGTATGTGTCGTTCAAAAACTTGCTGAATGACAGCCTTCGTCAGCGGATCTGCAATGTTATCATCTGATGTGACCTTCTCGACTTTTACATCGCCACGATGTATGATCTCCCGAATCAGATGGTAACGTCGAAGAAATGCTTGGACCGTTGATGAGACCTTGGTTCCTTAGCCTGTGCTATGGCCCCGTTATTGTCACAATACAATGGAACGGGCTCTGCTGCTAACGGAACTACTCCTAATCCGATTAGGAACTTTCGGATCCAAACTGCCTCCTTTGCTGCTTCAGATGCAGCGATGTACTCCGCTTCTGTTGTTGAATCGGCAACAGTATCTTGCTTGGAAGATTTCCAGCTCACTGCTCCGTTATTCAAACAAAAAATGTACCCGGATTGCGACTTGTAGTCATCTTTGTCGGTTTGGAAACTTGCATCGGTATACCCAGATACCGCAAGTTCTCCACCTCCATAAATTAAGAAAGCATCCTTAGTTCGTTTAAGATACTTAAGGATATTCTTAACTGCTATCCAGTGACCTTCACCTGGATCGGCCTGATAGCGACTGCACATGCTCAAAGCATATGAGACATCAGGTCGTGTACATATCATGGCATACATGATCGATCCGACTGCCGAGGCGAACGGTATCCGACTCATGTGTCTCTCTCTTCCTGAGTCTTAGGACACATGTCCTTAGACAGAGAGGTACCCGTATCATTGGAACCAATCCCCTCTTGGATTGTTCCATGTTGAATCGCTTCAACACTTTATCAATGTATGTACTCTGGGAGAGTCCAAGCAGCTTTCTAGATCTATCCCGGTAGATCTTTATTCCAAGAATAAAGGCTGCTTCTCCCAGATCTTTCATGGAGAATTTTAATGAAAGCCAAGCTTTCACCGACGTTAGCATGGGAATGTCATTGCCTATAAGCAATACGTCGTCGACATAAAGGACAATAAAAGTAAGTGCTCTCCCACTAACCTTCTTGTATACACAAGGGTCATCTGCGTTTTGCACGAAATCATATTCCTTTATGATCTCATCAAAACGCTGATTCCATGACCGTGATGCTTGCTTCAATCCATAAATGGATCGATTTAACTTACAAACCTTGTTTGCAAGTCTAGGTACGATAAAACCGTCAGGCTGTTGCATATAAACATCCTCCAAAAGGTTTCCGTTAAGGAAAGCGGTTTTAACGTCCATCTGCCATATCTCGAAGTCGAAATATGCAGCTATTGCAAGCATTATCCGAATGGATTTAATCATGGCAACGGGTGAGAAGGTTTCGTCATAATCAATACCATATTGTTGACGATACCCCTTCGCTACAAGCCTAGCTTTGTACGTTTGTACGTTGCCATCCATGTCGGTCTTCTTCTTGAAGATCCATCTGCATCCAATAGGCTTTACGCCTTCTGGTGCATCAACCAGTGTCCAAACTTGGTTGGCGTACATGGAATCCATCTCGGACTTCATGGCTTCTTGCCATAAAGCGGAATCGATATTTTGTATCGCTTCCTCATACGTAGCCGGCTCATTATCCTCAATAAGATTAATATCTATATGAGGTGAGATCAGGAACCCATACCTCTCAGGTACTGTTCTGACTCTCTCCGACCTACGCGGTCCTTGTGTATGTGAAGTTTGTGGTACAGACTCATCCCGGACGGTCTGTTCTTGTTCCGTCGTTGATTCATTGCCAGGAACAGTATCACTACGATCTTCATCGAGTTCTACTTTCCTCCCACTTACCACTGCATTTAGGAATTCCTTCTCAAGGAAAACCGCATGTAGAGCAACAAATACTTTGTTCTCTTGTGGGTGATAGAAGTAATATCCTTTGGTTCCCTAGGATATCCTACGAAAAGGCATTTATCAGATTTGGGTTCAAGTTTGGTACCTTCCAAACGTTTAACATATGCCCAGCATCCCCAAATCTTCAGGAAAGAGAAACCTGGTTTCCTTCCTGTCCATATCTCATATGGAGTCTGTTCAACAGACTTCGACGGTACCTTATTCAAAATAAGTATAGCACTGTTAATGCGTATCCCCAGAAGGATATTGGTAGCTCAGTGGATCATTGACCTCACATGTCAGTTGCCGGACCATGTAAGGTGCGGTTTCTCCGTTCGGACACACCGTTTAATTGCGGTGTTCCAGGAGGAGTCCACTGTGAAAGAATACCATATTCTTTCAAGTAATCTTGAAACTCATAACTTAAGTTTCGCCACCACGGTCTGACCGTAATGTCTTAATACTCTTCCCTGTTTGTTTCTCCACTTCGTGTCGAAACTCTTTGAATTTCTCAAAAGTTTCCGACTTGTGTCTCATAAGATACACATAACCGTAACGAGATGCATCATCTGTAAAGGTTACGAAGTAGTGAAATCCACCTCTAGCCTGGCTAGACATGGGCCCGCATACGTCAGTATGAACGAGAGCCAACAGTTCTGTGGCACGTTCACCTTTACCGCTAAAAGGTGATTTAGGCATTTTGCCTAAAAGACAAGATTCGCAGACGTCATATGAATTGGGATCAAATTCGTCCAAGTACCCACTCTTCGAAAGTGTGGATATGCGAGTCTTGTTGATGTGTCCCAGACGACAATGCCACATATAAGCTTCATCTTTTAGATTACTCCTTTTGAGCCTTTTGTTTGTCATTTTAGGAGATTCATTTATATTCAAAATATAAAGACCGTTATTTGCAACAGCTGTGCAAATTTCTGCATCATTTTTATATAAATAACACCCAGTGTTCTGAATACAAAAGTGTAACCCTGCTGGGTTAACAAGGATACAGATATAATATTCCTAGTTAAACTAGGTACAAAATAACAGTTCAAAAGTTTAAGTACATGCCCTGAGGGCAGTTCTAAAACAAAAGTCCCTACGGCCAAAACAGCAACTGGGTGTTCCGTTTCCGACCCGTAGATCCATCTCCCCTGTCGCCAGCATCCTGCTATCATGCAGATCCTGCACATCAGTACAAATATGAGCACCACAACCAGAATCAAAAATCCAATTTTTAAAACTAGAAGTATTCATATTTATCTCAATAACAAACATACCAGAGGCGGTAGCCTTGCCACCCTTGCTATCCTCCTTCTGCACAATGTTTATTTGGCAGTCACGTTTCCAGTGACCCTTTTGCCGCAGTTGTTAAGGCAGATGTCGCGAGATTTGTCCTTTGGCTTCCTAGAAGCCACTGTCAACTTGCCTTTGCCCTTCTTTTGAACTTCTCTTCCTCGCACCTCCAATTGCCATGGGCCTAGCCTTTGGCGCATGAGAGGTCGATGCATAATGCGCCTCGCGCTTGCTCCCCTTTAGGAGTTCCCTTTCGGACTCCTTCAGCACGGACAACAACTCTCCAAGAGTGTCGTCAGTATCCATCAACTTATAGTTGACGATGATTTGTTTCCAAGTATCGGGCAGCGATTGTAATATCATATCAATCGTCAGCTCTGCCTCCAAGACAATGCCCATATTGGCTAACTCATCTATGTCAGCGATCATTTGAGTCCCGTGGGCCTCAACTGATGCGCCATCTGTCATCCGGGAGCGGAAGAGTTTCCTTACTAGCTCGTACCTCTTCATCCGCTTGTTAGTGCGGTGAAGATCACGCAATCTTGCCATCATGTTATAGGGATCCAAGTCCCTGTTTGGCTGGCGTCTGAAATGCTGGGTCATTGCAGCTAGCATAACTGACTGAGCTTGGTCACAATCGTCACTATGAGTCTTCCATAACTCTAGCTCCAGTGGCTCAGTGGGTTTAGGCGGGAGAGGCCTCTGAATAGTATACAGTACCCTCTCAGCCCCAAGCACTATCTTGAGGTTCATTTCCCAGTCGGCAAAGTTTGTCCCTTTGAAGACATTATCGCCCATGATTATGTCGCGGATATTACCTTTGCCAGTCATCTTGACAACTATAGTCCAACTATAAAGTCAACGATGTTATGGGTACAGTCAAACTGTTACAAGTAAAATAACAATATATTAGTCCAACTAATCAAATAAAATATTGACGAAATAATTTTGAAAGACGAGTAAGGCTAATTATCTGAACGAGATTGCAAATTCAATAATAGCCTCCCACTATTTTCTTCAAGTTTCTAACCCTCTGTAGACAACTCGGGAAATCTAATTTCCTAGTGGGCTAGGATCCCGTTAAATAACACACAACCTTGACTTTGGCCAACAAGTTGTATGATATTTAACTAGGTAGATCTCGAAGATCAATTGGATCCCATCCAATTCCTAGATCCGGTTAGGTGGACATCCAAGTCCGAAACATATATATCTAATACATATGTCAATGTCAATGTATCCAATACATTTTCCTAACCATTTCCTCTGAATCAACTAAGCCTTGGCTTTGGCACAACAAACCTAATGATTCCAGTTAAGCGGGACCCATTGACAAGGAAAATTTCGTAATCAATGTCGATGGACAAGAAGTGATCTTGACTTTGGCCAACAAATCACAACTTGGACAGGACACCGATGTGGAAACAAAATTCTCATGATTCAAACACATCCTCAATTGACAAAGGTCTTGACTTTGGCCAACAAACCAATGCCAATTTCGGATCTTAGAAAGAATCATTCAACGGAAGGAAAATCGCTTAATATTGTTTGAGGGATTTTCGCGTAATTGGCAACCAATTTATTTATCTTTGTTAGGTCTCATCATCATACACCCTTAAGCATGCTTCTAAAACATCATAAAGCGCGTAAAGTAAAATAGTGATATGCGGATGGATATTTAAACAACTTGTTCCTAGAACAAATCACTCCCTTTCCTCTCCCCGCTAGCACTATTCTACAACTACCCAATTACATAATACAATAAGAGAAACCTCATTTACATTGAGGGGAATTAGGTGAGAAGAGAATACAAAGAGATAAAGAGATAAGGCTGGACACGCAGGTCCAATTTATAAATTCCAAATTTACAATAATTTCTAAAATTACCCTTTCCCTTCTAATATCCATCCGATATACACTATTCATTCATCACATACATATATATTCAAACAAGACATGCTTTTACAACCAATCTAATCCAATTAATTAGTCTTTGTTAAAGTGATCATCCAATGTTCAAACAACGGTTTGATTTTGTGCGAGTCCAACTCTGATTGAGAATAAGTACATAAGGTACGAATTCGCGAATTATATCGAACTACTTATTAAATCTTATTTAATTCGTATTCAATACTAATTCATTATTTAATTCCAAATTAAATGTTTACACTTTTAATTTGCTTTAAAGACTTAGATTCTAAATCTAATCCTATTGGGTCTCAAAGCCCAACTAACATCCAATGTTGAATTTAATTCAAGTCAAATGGGCTTAGAATTGATTTATTAAGGCTTGGGCTTTGGTCAATGTGGGTCAAACCAATTGCCAAGCCCAAATAAGGAATCACCCTTAAGTGCCATAAAACCAATTTTAAGCCCATAAGGCCCAATTAAATTATTAAAGCCCATTAATTAAATTTAATATTCCAAACATTAAAGTCCAATTAATTAAAGTGTAATACCAAGATTAATATATTAAACCAAATATTTCAAAAATACCCATTTAATTTATTAATCATGTATTTATCAAAATTAAATGTCCAACATTAATTTTATCAAAAATCAACTCCTTTCATGTCCTTGTACATTCGGCCAAGGTGAGTTTTTTGTGTCGATTTGTTTTTCAATCCGATTGAATTACTAATCTACGTCCCGTACACGTTCTAAGTCATCTAATGATCTTAAACACAAAATTTCAATCCACTCCAAGTAGCAACACATTCGGCCAAGGCATGGATTTGGGGAAAAAATCATCCAATGCATTTTTCATAAAATTGATTCCATATAACATCATGTTATACACATGCAAGCATACTTATTAATCAAATTTCATAAGAACATGCTTATATCAATTTCATCATGCCATTCGGCCAAGGTGAAGATATTGGGGAAAAATCATCCAATGCATTTTTCATAAAATTGATTCCATGTAATATCATTCTATATACATGCAAGCATACTTATTCATCAAATTTCACAAGAACATGCTTCAATCAATTTATCACACCCATTCGGCCAAGGTCAAAATTTTGGGGAAAAATCATCCAATGCATTTTTCATAAAATTGATTTCATATAATGTCATTTAACATACATCTAAGCATACTCATTCATCAAATTTCACAAGAACATGCTTCAATCAATTTTTTCACAAATTTTAACCTAAAGTATTTCATGCTTAAACCTAGCTCAATGATACCATTGTTGGTTTCTATATATGTCCCAAACAAAGATTAAGCATGTGAAATACTATAAGAATATATATAAACATGAAGTATGGCGGAATCATACTTACAATGCTTGTGATGAAGTAGATGATCAAATGGTAGAAGCTCCAAGTGGTGGAGGATTCGGCCAAGAGGAGGAAGAAGACTTGAAGCTCCAAGCTTTGTATTCCAAGCTCTTTGATGGTTTCCCTATCACCTCTTTTGATCCCTTGCTTGTGCTAGCAAAAATGGAGAAATGGAAGATCAAATCTTCCTTGCCCTTGTCAATGGAGTTCACGGCAATTTGAGAGAGAAGAGAGAGTTTTGTGTAATGTCTTGATTAATTAATTTTTGTATTACCAAAAATCAATTTATATTTATGTTATAATTTATTAAATTAATAATAAATCTATGACATAAACCATGCAATGGCTTAGAGTGTCAAACACTCAAACTCCATGCAAAGCCTTTGAGTGAAATGCACACTATCACCATGCAATGCCTTAGAGTGTTTTGTACACTATTAACATGCAATGCCTTATCAATAAAATAATGCATATAATGACAAGTGTCATGTGGGCCCCACACGTTTCCCAATGAAAGTGGGCCCACGTCCACTCACGCGTTCGGGTTCGATATTTCCGAAATACCGAGCTAGCGTCGCGACGTTAATTAAATCGGATTTAAATAAATAATCGCTCCTAGCGAAATTATTATTTACGTCGCTTACGAATTAATTCTAAATTAACTCGTATGCCCGAATTAAAATCTAATTTTAATTTCGCGTCGAAATCGAATTTCGATTATTATATCGAATATAATATTTTATCGATTAATTCCAAATTAATCGTTCTCTCTCTCTAAATAAGGCACTTTATCCGAGATAAAGTTTCTCCGCAATTAATCCAAGATTAATTAAGTTCGAATCAAATATCATAGGTGAATCTTCAGGAAGCGACCCAAGAGATCTCCGGATATTTTGGCAGTAAATACGGTCGTCGGATAATCCGAACACGTACGTACCTCGTACTACGTCTTTACCGATTTACAAGACAAGGTTGGCTTCTAGCAAAGCGCCATGCCTACCCAATTCTCCAGAAATATTCTTATAGGAATATAAGATCTGTATCAGGCGTAGTATACCGTAGTATTGCGTACATCGATCCAGTATCGGATGATCACATGCTAGGCCTAGGGCTGGAGATGTGTCTGCCCCGTACGAAACATATATCGGACATCAAGCAACTAGTCTCTTTAAATCGGACAATCCTGACCTGGTCATATTGTCCCGACGGTTGCAACCTTTTATAGAGTACTAGTTCTGTGCCCTGCGTGATCATCGCCTCCATATGTCTGAAGCGATACTTCCATCTTGACATCACATCCAGTACACTACGATTCTCGATAAACCCAGAAGAGGTGTACACAGAACCGGTTAGGGTCCCCAACCACCAAAACCAAAGTTTACCGATTGTCGCAAGTACTAGCGATGTAAGTCTCAGGTTAAGACCATATACACCTACCCTGATGCGGCCTCCCATAGACACATAGACATACTACCAATGGGATTCCGCGGGGTCTATCCAGAGCGAAGCTGTTTTCCGTACCATCGGTAAAACACAACCTCCTATCGCACTTGCATAAGTATCCAATACTTAAATATATGAGAACTATGCCGTTGTGCCCTCACAACGTGCACAAGCGCAATACTAGCCTATTCCGCATTATCGATGTCCAGTCTCGATAATACTACGCTAGGGATATTTAATGATTAAACCTTTATGGATTGATACTGTCTCATATCATCTCAATCCAGTACTAATCATATGGACTTTTGCCATTTATATATCAAAGTAAATAAAATTACAAAACGGCAAAAGGCAATTTCATTATCACATAGTTAATTTTGTACAATAATACAATATCATTTACAAACAGTGACGCTATGGGACATAATGTCTAACACGCATTAGTGCCACCGATCTGTAGCCCTGTTGTTGAAGGCAAGTGGGCCCATGTCTAGCTAGGCTAGAGGTGGATATGAATATTTCGTGACCTTTACGGATGTGGCATCGCGTCATGGTTACATGTTTCTTTTGAAAACACAAATCGGAAACTTTCCAGTTCGACACGAAAATAAACAGATCGGCTAAAGTATTAAACCATCACGGTTTGACCATGATGAAAATACTTAAGCAATGATTTTCTCGCTATACAGAGGGAGTATAGTATTCTTTCAAAGATGGACTCCTCCCGAAACAGTCAATTGACGATTTTGTGTCCGAATTGAGAGACCGAATTTTTTTGGACATGATAAGGTTAATCATGAGTCGCTCTGAGGGCTACATTTCCTTCAACGGATACGCTAAACAGTGCCAGAAATTATTTAGAATAAGGTTCCATAATAATTGTTTGACAGATTCATATTAAATATGACAAGGGAACGAAACCGGGTTTCACATTCCTAATAATTGGGAAGCTAGGCATTATGTTTGGATGATACCAAACTAGAACCCCAAATCGGATAATGCCAATTGTAGGTATCCTAGGGATACCATAAGTATGTACTTATACAAACTCACGAGAGAGAGAACAATAGATTGTTGCTCACCATGCGGTTTTTCCTAGAGGAATACCGATATGCAGTGGTAAGTTGAGAGGATAGTAAAACTCGATGAAAATCGAAGCACTTACTATTCATGGCACCGAGTCCTAATGGAACACAAATAGTTGATCAAGGATGAAACTATTCCAATAATCTTCGAATACACAAGAACCACGTATGTCGGAGAGAATCAGAAAAAAACCTAGGGTATGGGTTTCTGATCTCAGCTCATAAAGATGTCTATCTTATTGAGAAATATCAACTGACTACGTATGAGGAAATGATACAAGGTATCGACTCCCTATTATAGCAAAGTGCCATAAAGTCCGAAGTTGATTCCATGTATATCAACTATGTTTGGATACTAGTTAATGTACCGCAAGGCATTGTGCCTATTGGTACTTATAAGTCTTCAAAGAAGACATACATGGAAGGCAACATACCATCTTACTAAGCTAGGCTTGTAGCGAAAAGGTATAGTTATCAACACTATGTTGATTACGACGAAACATTTTACCTGTTGCCACGGAAAATCCATTTCGACAATGCTTGCTGATGCTGCATGTTTCATTTATGAAATACGGCAGCTGAACGGGAAAATTGCTTTCCTTAACGAAACCTTTCGGAGGATGTTTACACATCCAGACGGTTTGTCGGAACCATAACAAGCAAACTAGGTTTGCAGGTTATTCGATCCATAGATGGATTGAAGCAAGCATTGGTTCTTGGAATTGTCGTTTTGATGTAATCATAATAGTGTATGATTTAATTCAAAATGAAAATAATTCTTGTGTATATAAGGAGGTTAGTGGGAGCGCACTGACAGTGAATGTCCTGAGTAATGATGATATATCATTTCTTGGAAATGATATTCCCATAATATAATCGGTGAAAGCTTGGCTTTCATGATAATGACTACAAGTCGCAACGGTATTATAAAGATTGAATAACGGAACAGTGAACTGGAAATCTTCCAAGCAAGATACTGTTACCGAATAAACAACAAATGCGGGTTATTACTGCAGCTGAGGCAATAGAAGCCATTTGGGTCGATAATAAATCTAATTAGATTAGATATTGTTCTGTTAGCAGCTGAGCTAGGCGTCAGCACATGCTAAAGAATTAATGGTCTCATCAACGATCCAGATAAATACTTCGATATTCATCTGATTCGTTCGGATGATACATCGTGGCGATGTGATGATCGAATAAATCGCATCAGATGATAATCATGTAAATCCGCTGACGAAAACCTTTCCTCAGCAGTTTGAGCCAACCGTACATGGTTCGGGTGTCAGACAATTGAGTGACTGGCTATAGGCCAAGTGGGAGATTGTTGGACAATTATGACCCATAGCGTCACTATTTGTACAGATCACGGTGTTGTTGTACAAATTAACTATGTGACAAAGGAGATTGCAATCTTATCATTTGTGATTAGATCACCAAGATATATAAATGATAGGAGGTCCCTGTGATTTGTTCCTGGACTGAGAATGATATGAGACCGTATCAGTCCACGAAGGATAAATCATTAAATATCCCTAGTCAGAGTATTATCGAGATTATACATCGATAAATACGTAAAAGACTAGTATTACACTTGTGCGCGTTGTGAGGGCAAAACGGCATAGTTCTCATATATTTGGGTATAGGATACTCACGCAAGTGTGATAGGAGGTTATGTTTTACTGATGGTACGGGAAACAGCTTCGCTCTGGATAGACCCCTGCAGAATCTCATTGGTAGTATGACTATGTGTCTATGGGAGTCTGCAATCAGGGTAGGTGTATTTGGTCTTAACCTGAGACTTGCACCGCTAATACTTGCGACAATCAATATACTTTGGTTGTGGTCGTCCAGGACTTTAACAGGTTCTGTGTACGCCAATGCTGGGTATATTGAGAATCGTAGTGTATTGGGTGTGATGTTAAGACGAAAGTATCACTCTAGTAATATGGAGATGATGGTCACATAGGATACGGAACTCGTTCTTTTAAATGCTCGAGCTATCGGGTTATTATGACTAGGTCATGTATATCCGATTATAGAGACTAGTTGCCAGACATCTGATATGTGCTTCGTACGGGGCAGACACAATTCCAGCCTCAGGCCTAGCACGTGGACATCTGATACTGGATCGACATACACAATACTACGGTATACTACGCTTGATATAGATCGCTTATTCCTGTAAGCATGTTTCTGGAGAATTGGGTAGGCATGACGCTTTGCTAGAAGCCAACATTGTCTTGTAAATCGGTACAAACGTAGTACTATGTACCTACGTGTTTGGATAGTCCGACGACCGTATTTACTGGCAACATATCCGGGGATCTCATGGGTCGCTTCCCGAAGATTCACCGATGACGTATGACTTGCACTTTAATTAATCTGGGATTAATTAGAAGAGAGAGAAAATTAATCTGGGATTAATTACGGAGATATTTTATCTGGGATAAAATATCAATTAAAGAGAGAGAACCATTAATTTGGAATTAATCAATAAAATAATATATTTGATATATTATACGAAATTGGATTTCGACGCGGAATTGAAATTAGATTTTAATTCGGGCTAACGAGTTAATTTAGAATTAATTCGTTAGCGATGTGAATAGTGATTTTGCTAGGCATAATCATTTAATTACGTCACAACGGAAAATTGTTAATTTGGAATTAGCGAACCCGAGCCTGAGTGTGTTTGCGAGCGCATTCGCATTTCGAATTCGAGTGCGGCACGCAAGTCACATCAAGCGTCAAATCATTAGTCACATCAAGCGTCAAATCACATGTCACTTTGAGTGATGTGACAATTTGATTGATTGATTGAGTGATTGATGTGGTAGTTGAAAAGCATTTAATTGCTTTTTGCTTTTTGACTTTTGTTTTTTGAAATTAAAAGTTGTAAATGGTTAATTTATTTGGGAAATATAAAACCAAATACATTTTTTTTTCTTCTCTCTCTCTCTTGACATACGATTTCTAGGAAACCCATTTTCCCTTCTCTTCTCTCTCGGCTTTGAGCCGTTTCTTCTTCTTCTTCTTCAAGATCTTGGCTTGGCCGTGAGAAGCAAGGAAGAAGACAAGGTGCTAGCACACAAATGGGTTAATACAAAGGTGATAGGGCAGTGAACACGTGAGCATGGAATCGTTTTTGAAGCTTGAAGCTTGGAGCTTCAATGGAGGTCATCAATGGCCGACTCTTGGAGGAGCCAAAGAGACCAAAATCGAGCAGTCCACTGCAAGGAGAAGCTACTGTCGTGACCTTTGAGGGAGCTTGAAGGCTTGTGTTTTTCATAGCATCCAACTGATCATTGTGAGTATGTTTCTGCCATTCTCCTTTGTGTATTAACATGTGTTTTTCTTGCTTGATTTCATTCTTGGGACCTAATTAGAAACCAACAGTGTTGATATTGGTTTGAAGTTAAAAATTAATTTTGGGTGTTGAAAGTGTTTAGGGAAGATTCGAAACAAATTGGGTAAAAACCCAATTTGCATCAGCTCTCTGTTTCCAAAGAGCCGATGCTTTCAAAGTTAGCAAATAAAAAAAAATTTGTTACCGTGTGCGCATTGTAGCATGCGCTGAATTTTATTTATGTCCATTTTTGAATTTCCGAACTCTGATTCAGTCCCAGTTTTTTCCTATACACTCGCAATAGAATATAATATTCCATTAAATTATTTAAAAATACACCCATGCTTGAAATCCATGGTTATATCCACTTCCGCTGCACGGGCCACTGATTCAACCCTAGGGGTTCCACAACCGTCCCCAAGAATGGTATTAGAGCAAGTCTTAACCAAACAAAAACATGTTGCATATTGACATTTATTTGAATCTATGCTTTTGTGATTTTAATTTTATTATGCATAAGTCATATTGGATATGGGTTGCATGTTTTAAATTAAAATTTTTATTTTGTTCCAAGGATGGTAATGACTTGATTATCATAAATCTCTCGTGATTGGGTGATTATTTTATTTTAAGTAATATTATTAATAATATTATAGCATTATTGGATGGTCCGTCTTGTCAATTCAGAGATGAATGAATTCTTTTTACATATGCCCAATATCGTCATTATTGTGAGGATATAAGTGGTTAGAACTTAGGTCGCTCCAGTAAATCATTAGATGTAGCGTGATGTGTTGACTTATTACTTAATACCATTATTATTGTGAGGGTGTACTTACTAAGTGTTGGGAAATAACCAAGCCCCAAGATCAACAAGAACAAGCAAAATATATAAATACATGAATGAATAAATTGAAGTATGGCGGAATCATACTCACAATACTTGAAAATGGATGCTTAGATGATGCGAAAACTCCCCTTGTGCAGTGAAGCTCTCGGCCAAGAAAAAAGGGGACTCCAAGTCGTGTTTGATCTTTCCAAGCTCAAGGATTAGCTTCCCATATCACCTATGTATGATCCCTTGAAGGTGCTAGCCTTTGTTGTGATTTTGAATGCACAACTTCTTCAAATCTTGCCACAAAAATTGAAGAAAGGAGAGCCAAAAACTGCTTGCCTTGCAAGTTTCGGCAATGTGAGAGAGAAAAAATTAATGATTTTTGTTACAAAAAATCAATTTATATTTATGCCATATATCTATTAAATTAATAATAACTTATGACACAAATCATGCAATGGCTTAGAGTGTCAAACACTCAATTTCCATGCAAAACCATTGAGTGCATTGTACACTATCTCCATGCAATGCATTAGAGTTAATAATGCATAATATGACATGTGTCATGTGGGCCCCACACGTTTCCAAATGAAAGTGGGCCCACGTGCACTCACGCGTTCGGGTTCGATATTTCCGAAATACCGAACTTACGTCGCGACGTTAATTAAATCGAATTTAAATAAATAATTGCGCCTAGCGAAATTATTATTTACGTCGCTAACGAATTAATTCTAAATTAACTCATTTGCCCGAATTAAAATCTAATTTTAATTTCGCGTCGAAATCGAATTTCGATTATTATATCGAATATAATAATTTTACGATTAATTCCAAATTAATCGTTCTCTCTCTATGTATAGTACTTTATCAAGATAAAGTCTCTCCGTAATTAATCCAAGATTAATCGAGTTTGAATCATACGTCATTGGTGAATCTTCGGGAAGCGACCCAAGAGATCTCTGGATATGTTGGCAGTAAATACGGCCGTCAGATTATCTGAATACGTACGTACCAAGTACTACGTTTTTACCGATTTACAAGACAAGGTTAGCCTCTAGCAAAACGCCATGCCTACCCAATTCTCCAGAAATATTCTTATTGGAATATAAGATCTATAACAGGCGTAGTATACCGTAGTATAGTGTATATCGAACCAGTATCGGATGATCACATGTAAGGCCTGGGGCTGGAGATGTGTCTGCCCCGTACGATACACATATCGGACATCTAGCAACCAGTCTCTTTGAATCGAATAATCCTGACCTAGTCTATTATCCCGATGGTTGCAACCATTATAGAGTACTAGTTCTGTATCCCTCGCGATCATCATCTCCATATGTCTGAAGTGATACTTCCATCTTGACATCACACCCAATACACTACGATTCTCGATAAATCCAGAAGAGGTGTACACAGAACCCGTTAAAGCCCTGGACCACCAAACTAAAGTTTACCGATTGTCGTAAGTACTAGCGATGCAAGTCTCAGGTTAAGATCATATGCACCTACCCTGAAGCGGACTCCCATAGACACGCAGACATACTACCAATGGGATTCCGCGGGGTCTATCCAGAGCGAAGCTGTTTTCCGTACCATCGGTAAAACACAACCTCCTACCGCACTTGCATAAGTATCCTATACTTAAATATATGAGAACTATGCCGTTGTGCCCTCACAACATGCACAAGTGCAGTACTAGTCTATTCCGCATTATCGATGTCCAATCTCGATAATACTACGACTAGGGATATTTAATGATTAAACCTTTATGGATTGATACCGTCTCATATCATCACAATCCGGAACTAATCATAGGGACTCTTACCATTTATATCAAAGTAAACAAAACGGTAAAAGGCAATTTCATTACTACATAGTTAATTTTGTACAATAATACAATATCATTTACAAAATAGTGACGCTATGGGTCATAACTGTCTAACAATCTCCCACTTGGCCTATAGCCAGTCACTCAAGCATCTAATACCTGAACTATGTATGTGTCGCTCAAACTTTTCCCGAGGAATTATTTTCGTCAGCGGATCTGCAATGTTGTCCTCTGATGCGATCTTTTCGATCTTCACATCGCCACGATGTATGATCTCTCGAATCAGATGGAATCATCGAAGAACATGTTTGTATCGTTGATGAGACCTTGGTTCCTTAGCCTGCGCTATGGCCCCGCTATTGTCACAATACAATAAAACGGGCTCAGCTGCTAATGGAACTACTCCTAATCCAACTAGGAATTTTCGGATCCAAACTGCTTCCTTTGCTGCTTCAGCTGCTGCAATGTACTCCGCTTCAGTTGTTGAATCGGCAACAATATCTTGCTTGGAAGATTTCCAGCTCACTGCTCCGTTATTCAAGCAAAATATGTACCCGGTTTGCGACTTGAAGTCGTCTCTGTCGGTTTGGAAACTTGCATCGGTATACCCAGATACCTCAAGTTCTCCATCTCCATAGATTAAGAAAACATCCTTAGTTCTCTTAAGATACCTAAAGATACTCTAACCGCCATCCAGTGATCCTTTCCTGGATCGTCCTGATATCATTACCATGCTCAAAGCATAGGACACATCAGGTCGTGTACATATCATGGCATACATGATCGATCCAACTGCCGAGGCGAACGGAGTCC
>SKCR01041481.1:0-121485 GCA_019454045.1 Zanthoxylum bungeanum
CCATGAACCACCATCTGGTTCAGTCGACCAGGGGACATCCCCCACATGATTCATGCAATCAAGGAAACATGAAAGGCGCACGACTCAGACAAGTCGAGTGATGTCATTCCTGAACCACATCTGGGTCAGTCGACCAGGGGACATCCCCCACATGATTCAGCAGTCATGGAGTCATGGAGTATTACGACTCATACGACGTGTCGAATAATATTAACCCTGAACCACCATCTGGTTCAGTCGACCAGGGGACATCCCCACAAATTCATGTATCAAGGAAACATGAAATGCGCACGACTCAGACGACAAGTCGAGTGATGTCATTCCTGAACCACCATCTGGTTCAGTCGACCATGGGACATCCCCCCATGATTCATGCAGTCATGGAGTCATGGAGTATTATCGACTCATACGACGTGTCGAATAATATTAACCATGAACCACCATCTGGTTCAGTCGACCAGGGGACATCCCCACATAATTCATGCAATCAAGGAAACATGAAATGCACACGACTCAGACGACAAGTCGAGTGATGTCAGTCCTGAACCACCATCTGGTTCAGTCGACCAGGGGACATCCCCCACATGATTCATGCGTCATGGAGTCATGGAGTATTAACGACTCAATACGACGTGTCGATAATATTAACCCTGAACCACCATCTGGTTCAGTCGACCAGGGGACATCCCCCACATGATTCATGCAATCAAGGAAACATGAAATGCGCATGACTCAGACGACAAGTCGAGTGATGTCATTCCTGAACCACCATCTGGTTCAGTCGACCAGGGGACATCCCCCACATGATTCATGCAGTCATGGAGTCATGGAGTATTATCGACTCATTACGACGTGCCGAATAATATTAACCCTGAACCACATCTGGTTCAGTCGACCAGGGGACATCCCCACATGATTCATGCAATCAAGGAAACATGAAATGCGCACGACTCAGACGACAAGTCGAGTGATGTCATTCCTGAACCACCATCTGGTTCAGTCGACCAGGGGACATCCCCCACATGATTCATGCAGTCATGGAGTCATGGAGTATTAACGACTCATACGACGTGTCGAATAATATTAACCCTGAACCACCATCTGGTTCAGTCGACCAGGGGACATCCCCCACATGATTCATGCAATCAAGGAAACATGAAATACGCACGACTCAGATGACAAGTCGAGTGATATCATTCCTGAACCACCATATGGTTCAGTCGACCAGGGGACATCCCCTACATGATTCATGCCAAGTCGTAGAATCTTGAAATACGTACGACACATTCAATATGTCGAATGCGATCCTGAGCCAACTGGCTCGAGTCGACCTAGGAACATCCCTGATGACCCTTGTCGAGTCAAATACAGTCATACTCAACACCTACGTCATGTCGAATGCGATCCTGAGCCAACTGGCTCGAGTCGACCTAGGAACATCCCTAATGACCCTTGTCGAGTCAAATACAGTCATACTCAACACCTACGTCAGGTCGAATGCGATCCTGAGCCAACTGGCTCAAATCGACCTAGAGACCCCTGATGACTCGTGTCGAGTCAAAAACAATCGTAAACACACTCAACACTTACGACATGTCAAGTGTGGTCCTTAGCCATCGTCTGGTTCAAGTCGACCAATGGACATCCCTGGCATCTCATGTTTTACTCACCACATACGACAAAGATGAGTAGATCTGAAACCTTCCATCGCCAAAATCAGGGGAGTAATCATACAAACCTCGACACATTCGACAGATGATACTCTCAAAGTCAGGGACAATCCAGACTTAGAGAGTAGGGGACAAACTGTACGGGCCAAATTTGGGCCAGGGGTAAAATCGACTTTTACCACCAAAGCCAGCCGCAAGACCTGGAGCCCAGAAGAAGATCCATGGGCCGCCTCACGAGCCCAAATTCATTAAAGGCAGACAAACGGACACCAGTTACAAAGATCAGGAAATGGATCCGAATTCATGACCGTCATCATGGAATCAACGGTTATGAGATCTAAAGGACCTGAAATTATTAGATGACGAAAGAAGTCTCCAACGGGCAGAGGAGGAGTCCTATAAAAGAGCAAGGCAAAGAATAAAAAAGGGATCCAGACACAACTCCTATCATCAGATAATATCCAATAGTCCGCTCTCACGGCAATTGATAAGTGGTTTAGGTATCCTAACACCTGAACCCTTTCCACTTAGATTCTCTCATTCTTTGGCTAACTTGAGCGTCGGAGAGCCTACGGTTTCCATCACACCGGTGGGCAGTAAATCTCTTTTGCTCTATTCTTATTTTGCAGGTTCGCTTGTGCCCCCCCTACACATTCTCAATTGTGGACCTCGACCGAAATCAGGATCTACAAGAGGTATCTCCTGGGAGATGTGATTGATGGTCAGCCTTCTTTTCTCGGCCTTGGTGACAGCCCGCTTTACCTTAGGCGTTCCATACAGAACGAGGAATGGGTATTGCCCTAGTCTTCTTCCCAGTGTTCCGACTGCCAGATTCCCGGCCTCATATAGTTCTTTCAGAAGTCGATTTTGCGAAATTCCCCTTCTCCTGGCTTCCGTCCTGACATCTATCTCCTCTTCTATATCCGTCAGTTCTTCCTCTTCGGCCTCTCGGCTTACAGTATTTACGTCTGTTATGGAGAGTGCCGCAAATTCGGCCTCATCTCCCTGATAAACATCGTCACTCTGTCCAGTTTCCCCATTGTCATTTCCCCAGAACTCTCTGGGCAATAAGTAGTGGCATGCTGCCGAATTGTGTGACGATAAGAGGATCCTCATCATCGGTCCCGTCCCGTTTCCTTCCATGAAGCTTGGTGTACTCGTCACCATTGGTCACTTTCCTTATTTTCTCGTCATGTGCCTTCTTGTGGTATTTTGATATCTCTGTGGCATGAGGGTTATGGCCGGTGGCAGCCTTTGCCTCGTTCTGTCGGCGCATCATGCGGACATAGTTCCTTTGGTGCCTCCTCAGCTGTGTCCTTGTCATTTCATCTATGGGAGGATATTTTTTGTCTGCCCGTCGCCCTGAGTTCGCCTACTGTCTTGGGTATGACTTTCGGTATGAGTGCCACACGTTGGGCCGATGGATCTTTGGCCGAAATGTCCTCACGTTCTGGATGAAGTTCGAATTTTCTCCATAGAACTTTGGCGCAAAGGTTCGTAGCCGCCAGGACGGTTCCCTCTTCACAGGCCTCTCGCAAGTGTCTTCTAGCTCTTTCATCCATTCAATGCTGTTCTTGCACCTCACACAAATTTCTTTCTTGTCCTTTCGTTCTGCAGGTTCCTTGATCCTCTCCAGCGCGCACGGGCGGTGGCGGTGTGCTTTTTCATCCAGCACTACCTTTACCCTCGACCGGTTTGTCCTTGTAGGGGCTGGGTTGATCATATTTAACTCCGCCGATTTCGAGAAAAGATTACTGTCTACTGCCATCTTCTTTTCGAACGTGATTTGTCCGGATTCTATGGCATCCTGCAAAACATTGCGAAAAATAAGGCAATTGTTAGTTGTGTGAGACCATGCATTATGCCATTTGCAGTATTTTTTACTGCCGATTTGCTCGGCCGTTGGCAAAATATGTCTGTCGCTCAAGCTGATTTGTTTATCTTTGTACAATTGGTCAAATATAGCTTCGACTTTAGCAATGTCGAAGGAGAATTTTCTGCTCTTTTTATCGCTCGTCTCATTGATTTGGGGTTCTGCCCACGTTTTGCAGACGTAGGGTGTCCCTTTCACCAATTCGGCCAACCATAGATCGGCCGAGTCGGCGTTCACTTCGCCCATCTCGTAGTCAATGTTTCTATAATACGTCTCTTTGCTCGAATTTTTCATCTGCTCCTCTTCTCGTAATAATCGCTCATAGCGCACCACGCTGGTAGTGAGTTGGGGAAGGTCCCAAAACTCACGATCCTGGAACTTCTTCTTCAGATCGAGATTCAGGCATCCTTGAGCGATTCTTACGAACTCCTTTTCGGGCAAAGGCACGAAACATCGGCCTCGAGCTATCTTAAATCGTTGTAGAAACGTCTCGGCCCATTCCCCTGGCGATTGTCTCAAATTTGCCAAATCAGCCAAGGCCACTTCAGATTCGGCCTTATAAAAATGCGCATGGAACAGTTGTTCCATTTGCTGCCAACTTTCTACTGAATTGGCTGGTAAGCTGACATACCAGTAGAAAGCCACCCCTGATAACGAACCATGAAACAACCTTAGTTTATGGAAATCATTGACTTCCCCACACTGAAGGGTGAAGAGTCCTATGTGCTCCATAGTGGAAACTTCTCCAGATCCCGTAAAGAGGGTAAAATCTGGTATCCTGTAATTCCTCGGCCAAGGATAAGCCACATCGACCCAATCAGGGTAAGGCTTCCGATATCTAGGCCGAATTGGTCGTATGCCTAGACTGAATAGGTTTTGCAGGATTTCAGTCATTTGCTCCCTTAACATATCGTTGCCATTGAATGGCACGGCAATAGGGGGCGGTTGCGGCCCTTTCGGGAGTGTGACGTAATCATGATTCTGTCCCTGAGAGGTTTGGACACCTTAAGGCACCACGATTTCATGTTGAGCCATATTTGGACCTTGGTGAGTGTTTGGCCCTAGTTGTGGGTCGTGCCCTTCAGGGCTCGTCCCTCCTCTGGGAACCATAAGAGTATTGGTTCATTGCAGGGGAACACCACTAGGACGAGCTTCCTGACCGCCTACTGTAGGGAGAGGCGTGGCCGATGGCAGTGCTGTTCCGCCGCTTATACATTTGGCCACCAATTCGTTCATTGAGCTTAAGTGTTTGGCCATATTTTCATAGTGCAAGTTACTAGTCGATACGAATTTGTCCACAACATGCGCATTTTGGAGTCTGACCTGTTCGACGACATCCTGTGTGAATTCGCCAATCAATGCGCGCACCGCATTAGGGCTGAGCTCCCTCATTGGTTCGTACCGGCTGATATCTGCTAGACCCTCAAACTGACCCACTATGGCTGGAACGTTGGGCTGGTTGGTTTGCTCCAGTCCACCTTCCTCCGCGGTTGAGCCAGTCTGAGCGTTTCTTTTCGGAGGCATCTCCACTTTGTTACACCAATTCTCCCACTGTGGTCGCCAAAAACTCTTTGCGCAGGTTTTACGCGTGCAGGGAAAAAGAGTGTGTAAGGTTCAAACCTCCTGAGACAAAGTCCCAGCAAGGGGTGTATTGAATCAAGTGAATAAGCCTCCAAGGGGCACAAGCACACAAATTACAGTCATAGGTTACAAGCTAAGAAATAAAAAGATAAAATATGCTCGATTGAGTCTTCATTTTCTTGTTTTTTTATCCTCTTGGGATAGGCGAGCTTTTATAGTGCCGCTTGGTAACTGACTTGGGCCGTTCTACCATTCCGTTGCAGTTATGAATCATGCTTGTAATTGCTGGGTTGTGTGTCCTAACTGCCTGATCGTGGGGGAACAACCGCCTAACTGCTTCGGCAGTGAAGGTAACTGCATCGCACTTTTCGCCCTGACCATTGGCTCGATCGTCCCAAGTTCTTCTATCGTTCTTCGCTCCATCACCCTTCTTTTCTTCGCACCTCTTCTCGTTCTAGGACGAATTCGTCCTGCGGGGATTTTATCGGCCAACAATTGTATTAAAACAGAAAAAAACAAAGAGACTACTCTTGTTGAAACGCATCAATCGCTCTACAATTCTGCAGGATTCCATGTTCGTTGATTTTTTAGCATCAAGTCATATCAGTCAGTGGTGATAATCAGTATATTCTTGTATGGAGCTTCAGCAAGCGTTGCCATGCCTCAACCCTTTATGTTTCGAGGCTTTTTAATTATATAAAAATTATAAACACAATTTTTATATATTTTTTGGTTAACCTTTTTTATTTTCTTTTCAAATTAAGGATTAAAAAAAAAAACCAATTGAACCGGTTCACTAATTTTTACACTTTTTTTTTTCAACTTAATTTTAAAACTTGCTGTCGGTTCAACCGACGATCCGATCTGATTTTCAAATGTGATCGAATAACCAAAATTCACAACCAAAAGGAAGAAAAAAAAAACTTCATACAAGTCTTGAAAGAATACTAAATCATTAAAGTCAATAAAAAGAAAAATAAACATGCAGATTATGATCATTCAGAGAAAAACATTTTGGGCATGTTAGCTTTTCCCTACAAAACTCCCAACACAGAGCAGAATTTCTTAGAAGATGCGGTTTTAACCACCCATAGTGCTCTTCAGATAGAGGCACCTGACCTGTGATGGACAAAAAAAAGACGATGATTAGCCACCATCGATAATTACAATATACATGGACATGGTTTCGGTTCGGAACCGAAATCAAACCGGAAGGAACCGTCCGGTTCTGGTTCCTTCCAGTTACGATTCGGGAATCGGAATCAGTTCCGTACGATTCGATTAGGGTTCCCACCCTAGCCGAATTGTTGGAACCGTTTGGTTCCAATATTAAAGTAATAAAATTTAAGTTCAAATAAATATTTTTTTTTAAGTACAAGCTCTTTATTTTATCTTTAATTTAAATTTTTAATTTAATATAATAAATTCAAAAAATAATTTTTTTATTATATTTATTTGGTAATAATATCCAATTATAATTTTTTTTTAAATAAATTTTCATTTTTTAAAATTATTTAAAAAAATAAATAAATTGAACAGGAATAGTTCGGTTCAGTTAACGATTACCGCTGGTGGCCACCTCTAAATTACGAGTAATTCTTTGGTGCAATGGAGGTATGAGTGACGTGATATCACCAACCAATTAATAAATGATCTGTAAGATTAAAATCTATTTTTAACTTATTTTTTAATATTTTAGCACGCGTGACAATGATTAATTAGATTGTTGCACGAATGACATGGTACTTCCGTTGTATTATAAATTCCGTTGTATTGTAGATTTTCTCTAGATTCAGTGTTTTCTTCCATCTACCGGCAGAAACATCACACATCTAAACCAATTTAGAGACAAAACAAGAGATGGCATGGTTATAAGATTTCTGTGTACGACTATCTCATGGAGATGGCTTTGTGGGAAGATTAACAAACTCATATTGATCAAAAGTGCGACAAGTGAAATGAAGAACAATGCGTAAAAATATTACCCAACTAGAGTTAGCCCAAATTGACCACAGAACCTGTAGGTTAAAAGATAAAAAAGATATAGCAACTTACACACTGCCGGTTCTTTTTCAACAAAGATACTAGGAAATTCACGCTCATGTGGATATTCTGGAAGATCTGCTTCTCCTCCATTACAAGGTATCCAACAGCAAAGCCCATGCAAACCTTTGTCTCATTAAATTTGGACTCCAGGGATTCTGGGTGGGAAACTAGGGTGGGGCACTTCCCTGCATTAGACCCGGCCACGGTTCCGGTTCGGAACCGGAACCGGAACCGTAAAGGACCGGTTCGGTTAGGGTTCGACCCCCAACCGAACCGGTTGGAACCACTGGACCCGAACGGTTCCAGCGGTTCCAACCGTCGTAGGGTTCCAATAGGAACCCTACCCCAAAGGCTAGTAGCCGTTGGGCTGGGGCAGGGAGCCAACAGAAAAATGGCCAACTGCCAAAAAAAATAATACTAATTTAATTCCTAACATACCCCTAATAAAATAATAAAACGACTATTTTGGGGCATTTTCGGTATCAAAAAGATTCTAAAATTCTATAAATATGGGTCATTTTTCATTATTTCAACACACCAATTTCTCAACTCTCTCATTCCTACAATTCTCTTATTCTCAATTCTCTCATTTATAATAACAAATTAGTTATTTAATTCTCAATTTTCCTATTCTTCTTACTCATTTCTTAAACAAAAAATGGCAAGCTCATCTGATAACATAATGTCAAATATGCCAACCCAAGAGAGCGGTCCTAGTGTCGGTTCACAATCATGGAGAAGAGAACACTACAAAAATTATACCATTAGTGTCGAAATACATCGACGCCAAAAGTCATAGTTTCGACGCAAAATATATTAGCGTCGAAAAAATTGGACGCCGAAATGTCGACGAGAATAACTTTTAGCGTCGAAATAAATAAATGCGACGCTAAAAACTATATTTTGCGTCCAATTTATTTCGACGCTAAACTAAATTTTCTGACGCTATAGGTTATATTTGGCGATAAAATAATTCGACGCTAAAAGTTTGACTTTTAGCGTCGACACCTTTCGACGCTAGAGTATATTAAAAAAGTAATAGCTGTATACTTACAGCGGCGATTTTTTTTGTAACTATTAGCGTCGAAATTTTCGACGCCAAAATTCAAACTTTTAGCGTCGACTATTTCGATGAAAATAGTTAAAAAAAAATTGTTTTTTAAAAAAATATTATTAATTTACTTCTTTTTTGTCTAAAATAATTAATTTAATATTTAATTTAATTGAAAAAAATTTCTGATTATTAACAGAATTACGAAATATTATAATAACTATTATATTGAAATTTCTTTTTTAGAAAAAAATATATTATATTAAAACTATTTGTCCAAAATATTTATACAAAACCAAATATAAAATTTATTGATGCTGTGATGGGGGACGCTCGAGCCCGATGCACCATGACTGATTGAGGCCTCCAACATCTGACGGAAATGAAGCATTTGTTGTTCTAACTGACACTATGACCAAGTTGTGGACCTTGTAAGTCATGCAAAACATCAGTTATCTCATTGTTTGCAGGGTGATTGTAACTACTGCTCCCTTTGCCAGAATCAATAAACCGTGACTGAGAATGATACTGCTCACCGTGATAAATCCACGTACGGTAAGTTGGTGATATTCCTTACATGTATAAATGATTATGAACTTCATCTAACCGTTTCCTTTTCCTATTCAAACAATTTGTACATGGACACCGAACACGACCTTCTGCATCAATGTGTTGCTTTGCGACTTCCATGAACGCATACACTCCATTACGATATTCAACACTCAATCTATCCAGCGATTTCTATCCATTTCAGCGAAATACCTAAATATAATAATATAATTATTAAATATCATATTACACTCATCAACATTAATAATTCATTAATTATTTATTTAAGCATATACATATATATTTAGTTGATAAAGTAAATAATTTACAGAAAAATTCTATTTAGTTAATTAATTAACTTAATCTACATATATGAACCATAAACCACTAACAAAAAGTATATAATAAACATAATCATAAAAATTGAAAAATAATAAAGAAATATAAAAGAAGATTCACCTTATGGAAAATTGATTAAAATTTTATTGAAAATTTGTAGGAGAGTTGTGAGGTTGCAGATGACAGATTCTGAGATTTCAGAGGATGAAAATGAAGAAAATGGGAGAAAAAACAGAGGGGGAGAAGGGTTGGTGGCATTCTGCATTTTAATCTATATTTGGCGTCGAAACATTAAATTCGAAGCTAATTGCTGTTTTTTTAACGTCGAATAACCTATTTCGACGCTAAATGTCCGATTTTTAGCGTCGACATAAATTTAGACGCTATTAAAGGATTGTCGGTGGAATCTTCATAAACCTTTAGCGACGCTACTTAGTCGACGCTAAATATCTAATTTTTGGCGTCGACTAATATTTTTGACGCTAAAAGTATAACATTTAGCGCAAAAAATTATTAGAATAGTAAAATAATTTAGTGTCGAAAATTATTCGACGCTATAAGAGTACTTTTAGCGTCGATAAGTGTTTTCGACGAAAAAAGTTGAATATTTGGCGTCGAAAATTATTTTCCTCGCTAAAATCTTGATATTTGGCGTCGAATATTAATTACGACGCTAAAAGTGATTTTTAGCGTCGAAAATTGTTGGACGCTAAAAGCCATAATTCTTGTAGTGGAAGTTAAGTCTCGTTCCTTAGATGTTTTCAAAATTCATTTTCATTTAGACGACACTGATGAAGGTTCAAGAGCAGTATGCAACCATTGTGGGGTTTCCTACAAATTTTCTGGTGGATACGGCAATATGATCAAGCACATGGAAAGACATCATGCGGTTGAACTTGGACTTGATACGACGCAAACTCAAATGGCCAGGTACGCATCATCTAGTAGAGGTACAAGTGCTGTAGATTTATTTAAATATTCTGAGGCAAAAAATAGAGAAGAATTTGCGAAATTAACTTGTATGACACATCTTTCTTTAAGCTTTGGTGAAAAACTTTATTTTACTAATTACGTGCATAATGTTTTAAATCCTGCTGCATGTAGAATGACTCGAAATACAACAAAACGTCATATTTTTAAATTATACAAAGATGGTAAAATTATTTTAAATGAAATATTTAAAGATATTAAAGGTCGTATTTCTATATGTTCTTATATTTGGAGTGACCATTGGCGAACACACTCATACATGAGTGTGACTTGTCATTGGATTGATGCATCATTTACCATGCAAAAACGACTTATTGCATTTAGAGTTTTTGATGACAACATACTGTACAAAATATTTATAGAACGATGAAGATAATTTTTGATGAATATGGTTTAGTAGATAAAATTTTAACAATTGGAATTGATAATGCATCTGCAAATATTGCATCCATAAATGATTTAAAAGAAATATGTCAACCAAATTTAGGGGGTCGGTTTTTCATATTCGTTGCACATGTCATGTCCTTAACTTATGTGTTCAAGATGGTCTGGAAAAATTATCACATTTCATTGATCCTATTAAGAAAGCAATTAATTGTATTTGGTCATATTCTCAAGTTAGGAGAGAATGAACCAAATTTTGTAAAATAAATGGTATTAAACCGATTAAATTTTCAAGAGATGTTCCAACACGTTGGAATTCAACTTATTTTCTTTTATGTCAAGCATTACAATACAAAGATGCATTATGTAGTTTTTTTTTCTCAACATGTTCAAAATATCACACTTTTTCCTAGTCAATGGGATATTTGTGAAAAAAATTTAGAAATTTTAAAAGTTTTTAATGATGTTACTTCAATTTTTAGCGGAGTTTATTATCCTACAACACATTTATTTCTTCTTGAAAGTTTGTGTATTATTGGTACTCTCGATGAACATCTTGAAAGTAACGATCCTAATGATATTGTTTTGTTAGAAACCATTACTATTATGAAACATATATGATTGAAATATGTTAGAGAAATTCATTTACTTTATCTTATTGCTGTTGTTTTTGATCCTAGATTTAAATTAGAAGGTTTGAATAATGCTTTACAAGCTTACTATACTTATTTAGGAATATTAGATGATATTGATATTACAAGAATAATAGTGAGATTAAGAAATAATTTAATTGAGTTATTTAATGATTATATTGTAAGATATAACTTAGGAACATTAGGTGAATCTAGTAGTAGCGAACCGGTAATTCAAACAAGACTTAGCGTAGATGATCGTTGGTTATTGCAACGAAATAAAAAAAGCTAGGGATACGACAACTAATAACCCCGAATTAGATAATTATTTATCTACAAATTTCGAGTTTCCTACTGAAAGTTTAGTTAGTAAAAATTTTGAAATCCTTGAATGGTGGAACCGACATCAAAATATATATATATATATATCTTGTTTTATCAATTATTGCTAAAGAGATATTGACAGCACCTATTTCCATCGTTGCGGTTGAGCAAGCTTTCATCTTGGGAGGCAATATATTGGAAGCTAGACGATCTTCATTACATCCAAGCACTCTAGAAGCAACAACTTGTGTGGATGATTGGACTCGAGCTGATATGAGACAACAAGAAGATGCCCCCGATAATTTTGAAGACTTATTCGATAATGCATCTACAACAATAAGTGCAAGCGGAATGAGAGCTGAAGGATCAACTGATAATGATGATTGATAATTACAAAATTGTAAATTTCCAAAGGAGAAATATCTTAAAATTGTAATGGAACTACGTGAGCTTTGATTCCTCTCACCCCTGTAGGATACGTATGCAACTTAAATTTTTTAAAATTTAAGTTCAAGCTCTTTAATTTAATAATTTTATTTATTTATTAAATCAATCTAAATTATTTTAAATTATTTTTGATTTTTTTATATAATTAAAAAAAAAAGGTTCGAACCGGAACCGGAACCGACCGGTTCGATTCACGATTCCAATTCCACACTTGTGGAACCGGGAGCCGACCGATTAGGTTCGATTCCGAACCGGAACCGAACCGTCGGCCAGGTGTACCCTGCATAGTGATATGAACCAGGTCAAGTGTGGGGAAGAAATAAATAACAAAGTAAAAAATTGAGGGAAACCCATTCAACCAATGCTGTCAGCTCACGAGGCAGAACCTCATAAATGGTTCCACAACTAGTATGTAAAAATCATCATTTATATTAAGATTTTAAAAATATAAATAATTCAACACGCTTGTGTAGTATACTTGCCTGCCTTGTTGAGACCAGGGCCCAACAAACCAGGAATCTGCTTGATGACTGTTGACAGATATTATGATGCCAAGAAAGCATGGTATTTCTTTGCTAGTTTTTTCACTAGCTTTTTGTTTTTGTTCAACTTCTTTAATCCTTAACATCCATGTAGTCCATGTTGTGAATAAACACACAATAATAGAGGTGATTGGAGAGAAAATTCTTCTTTTATATCACACAAAAGAATTACAAAGCTTACGACCCAAGCTTTACAAAAAACTCTCACACCACTTTACTCTCTATCTTTACTCACACATTTGGGATGATTTAACAATGGACTCAATGGCTCCTTAAATAACCACCAAAATGTGTGCACTGTTGCAACACGTTTTGGCAAAGCATGTTGTCTCACGCTGCATTTGCTGGCAGCCAAAAAGGGCCGAAAGTTGCATGTCTTATGCATGCAACTTTCGGCCACAGTAAAAAAATCTCCCCCTCGGTGAAGATTTCCCAAAATCTGAGCCGACCATCAATCATCCAAGCCGGATCCTCCCCTGGCTGCATCTGTATGACTGCCTACGTACCCTGAGTTGGGATCAAGCCAATCGTAGTTCTCTGAATCTCCCCACTCTGACTATGTGGAGAGTTTTGTCATCCCGGCTATGACATGACAGATTTCAAGCTTTTCCTTCGGTAAAACCTTGGTGAACATATCAGCACCGTTGTCGTCAGTGTGAATTTTCCTGAGTTCTATCAGCCTTGAGCTCAGGACGTCCCGTATCCAGTGATACCTCACATCGATATGTTTTGACCTCGAGTGAAATGTGGAATTTTTACCGAGATAGATAACACTCTGGCTATCACAGTACAAAGTGTACTTCTCCTGCTTGAAACCCAATTCCTGGACGAATGTCTTCATCCACAGCAATTCCTTGCAAGCTTCTGTCATTGCAATGAATTCTGCCTCTGTTGTAGAAAGTGCAACACATCTCTGCAACCTCGACTGCCATGCCACAGCTCCCCTTGAGAGAGTAATCAGATACCCCGAAGTAGACTTTCGGGTATCCACATCTCCTGCCATATCTGAATCAGTGTAGCCCATCAACACTGGTTTGTCGCTGCTTCCAAAACATAATATCATCTTGGATGTGCCTCGTAGATACCGCATGATCCATTTGATAGCATTCCAGTGTTCCCGTCCTGGGTTTGACATAAACCGGCTGACCAATCCAACTGCGTGTGATAAGTTTGGCCTCGTGCACACCATGGCATACATAAGACTTCCCACTGCTGAGGTGTATGGAACCTGTTTCATTTCCTCATTCTCTGACTCAGTAGAGGGACTCTGTTGTGTACTCAATCTAAAGTGGGTAGCAAGAGGAGTTCTAACCGCTTTAGCCTTGTCCATCTGGAATCTCTGAAGTACCTTCTCGATGTACTCCTCCTGTGACAAGTATAATCTCCTGGCTTTCCGATCACGACCGATCCTGATGCCAAGAATCTGTTTAGCTGGCCCCAAGTCTTCCATCTCAAAAGACTTACTCAGTTGCTGCTTCAAGTTATCAATCATCGATTGATTCCTGCCAACTATCAACATATCATCTACATATAACAGTAAGATGATAAAGTCATCGTCAGAAAACTTCTGAACGAAAACACAATGGTCTGAAGTGGTCTTCTTGTATCCCTGCTCCCTCATAACTGACTCGAACTTCAAGTACCACTGTCTCGGTGCCTGTTTCAAACCGTAGAGGCTTTTCCTGAGTCTGTACACATAGTCCTCTTTCTCGCTGACTCTGAAGCCTTCTGGTTGCTCCATGTAAATTTCTTCTTCCAGATCCCCGTGAAGAAATGCGGTTTTGACATCCATCTGCTCAACTTCCAGGTCGAGGCTTGCTGCTAAGCTGAGCACCACTCTGATAGATGACATCTTCACAACTGGAGAGAAGATTTCATCGAAGTCAATGCCTTTCCTATGATTGAATCCCTTTACAACTAGTATGGCTTTGTACCGGGGTTGTGAAGTGTGCTCCTGTTGCTTCACCCTGTACACCCATTTGTTCTTCAAAGCCCGTTTGCCTCTTGGCAATTTTACCAACTCAAAAGTGTGATTGTCATGCAAAGATTTCATCTCATCTTGCATGGCTTCCTCCCACTTTTCTCTGTCTTCTGTTTCCACAGTCTCCTGGTAGCTCTCGGGTTCTCCCCCGTCAGTAAGCAGCACATACTCATATGCAGAGTATTTGGTTGAAGGTCGCCTCTCTCTGTCAGACCTTCTTTGTGGAACTGTTGGTGTAGCTTCTGGTACTGGTGGTTGATCATGATCATCATCTCTGGGAGCTTCATCACTTGTACCCTCATGTCTGGGAACCTCATCTTCAACTCGTACTGGCACTGGTGTATGAGGTTATGGATTCACATTTCTGTATTGCTGGGGCATTGTCTTCATCTCCTTTTTGATATCTTCTATGGTCTGGTCTTCAACAAAGACAACATCTCGGCTCTTGACGATCTTCTTTTCCATGGGATCATAGAGTTTGTAGCCGAAATCATCCTGACCATAGCCAATAAAGACACACTGTCGCATCTTTGCATCAAGCTTGGATCTCTCGTCCTTTGGGATGTGTACAAAAGCTTTGCAACATGTAAGTGCTCGTATGACACTTCTTTACATGTCCAGGCTTGGTTAGGAACATTACCTTTCAGTGTGACCGCTGGGGACATGTTCAAAACATGTACTGCTGTGATGAGTGCCTCCCCCCAGAATGTCTTCGGCAACTTGGCTTGTGACAGCAAGCTTCTGATCCTCTCGCACAAGGTTCTGTTCATCCTCTCAGCTAGGCCATTCAGCAGAGGTGTCTTCGGAGGTCATTTGATGTCGGATTCCTTGCGTCTTGCAGTACTGATCAAACGAACCTCTGTATTCTCCACCATTGTCTGTTCTGATGCACTTCAACTTCTTGCCGGTTTCTCTCTCCACCAAAGCATGAAACTCATTGAACACTCCAAGCACTTGGTATTTTCTCTTCAAGGTTTATGCCCAGATCTTCCTTGAATGATCATCAATAAATGTCACAAAATACAGTGACCCACCAAGTGTTCGTGTCTGCATCGGACCGCATACATCTGAATGTATGAGATCTAGTACCTCCGGTTTTCTTTGAGGCGGGGAGCTCTGGAAGGATACTCTGTTCTGCTTTCCAGCCATGCAGTGTTCACACTTCCGTAAGTGTGAGTTCTTCAATTCCGGAAGAACATTCCGCCTGCGTAGTATCTCCATCCATGTTTGGCTCATGTGACCGAGCTTTTTATGCCACAGCTCGGCTGCCTCATTACTGTTGACTGTATTTATGCTACTATTTGAAAGCTTAGCATGCATCAAATACATGGTTGAATCTTTCTTACCTCGTGCCACGACCATTGATCCTTTAGTGAGCTTCCAGCATCCGTCACTAAAGGTGTTGCAGAAACCTTCATCATCTAGCTTGCCTGTTGAGATCAGGTTTAACCGGATTGTAGGCACTGCATTTTTACACATAAGTCCCTATGATGAGTCTCATTTGGAGACACTACCTTTTAAGTCACGGAGGTCACGGAAAACGGACATCGGAAGGGGAATTCAGAATAAACAAGGTTCACTGTTTTCGTTGGTGCTACGTTCGTGTATACGTTCGAACGTCAAACAGATTGCGGGCGTTCGTGCTACGTTCGATGATGCGTTCGAACGGTGTCGGTAATTCTGGTTTTGCTGCTAGCCTCACATTAAGCCCAATTCGCCCAAACCTTGGCCCACACGCCCAAGCCCACTTAAAACACATATTTAACACATGGTGAAATCAAAACAAATCTAAAAATCACATACCAAATTACATAAAATACTTACACAAATTAAAGAAATTGCATGCCTAATTAAAATCAATCAACAAACTAAATGCCTAATCTAAACCAATCAAATATAATCATACCAAGTTAAAATCAATCAACCAATATATTATTCCCAAACTTAAAATATTGTATGCCTAATCAACATAAACTAAATATTCAACCTTCCCTATCTAGCCAAGATTTGTCCCCCCTCAATCTTTGACTTCCCTTATCCAACACCAAATCAAATCCCTTTCCTTGTCAAGCCTAACCCTTTGCCTATAAAAAGAACCCTTCACCAACCTTCTCAAGGCTAGCTAGCTGATTCACACAAAAAGCCTCCTCTCTCCACTCTCTCTAGAGTTCACACCCATTACAGAAAAAAGAAGAAAAGAATCTCCAACCCTTTTTCCCCTAGCCCACACAACAGCCCTAAAACACACAAAACAGTAGCCAAAACAGTCCCTAGCTCATACACAAACACACAGAAAAATCACAGGAAGAACACACCCAAAAATAGTAAGCAAAGAAATAAAGAGGAAACGGCAGCGAAACCACAAGTAAACAGTAGCAAAAGACGGAGAATGACGACTCAAAACAGTGAGACAACGAACGAGAACAGTGAACTAGTGAACCGGGAGAGTTGCGGAGCATCCACCCTTCCGACGACCGTGTACCGTACATCCGAGAGGTGATTTAAAAGGTTAGACCTGAGGGTACTTTTCACACTCATCTTTATTTGATTTTTGTTATTTATTTTGATCGTATTTTATTTATTTGTTAAATTTCGTTAATGTATGATGTGTGTTGTGGGTATTGGATGAATGAGAGACATGTCAACTCTCGCGGTATATCGGATGGAAACCCGGACATAAATTTCATAGCCGATTCCGAATGGACGGTAATATGATCTGTACTCGGGACACAACTCCACGTACCGCTTGAGTAAACAGCACCCTCTTTTGTTTTGTGTTGCTTTTGTTTATTTTTCGTCACTTGAATTCTGTATGTTGTTTATTTATGCATGATTCAATCGAGTGCATGAGCTTAGTAAGTGGAATGAAAAATCCCCTATGGGGAGGGGTTAAAGCCCTTTACCATGATGCTTTACCGCGCCGGTTGATGTGTGTCCGGTTGAATGCAAGATACGCTCAATCGGGCATACTTAGTTTGATATGATTGTCTTTATGCTTGTATGCATGATTTGATGTGACGCACATGGGCTTAGTATGTTGGTCTAAAGGTCCTCTCTTTGAGAGATCAAGAGCCCCAAAAGGCCACCTTTACGGCAGTACTTCGCCGCGCCCTTTTATTTTGTCGTTTATGTATTGCGTCCCGTTTCATGCATCAGGTCTGTTCCCGTTCAAACGTGTTTACGAACGCAACTCGAACGCGCATGTGTTTTGCCTTATCATGCATCAGGTCTCATTTCCGTTCGAACACGTTCACAAACGCCATACGAACGTGAGCATTTTGTTTCATTTCTGTTCGAACGCATTATCAAACGCCATACGAACGCGAGCATTCTGTTTCATTTCCGTTCGAACGCGTTATCAAACGCCACACGAACGCGAACCTTCTGTTTACCGTTCGAACGCGTTTGCGAACGCTACACGAACGTGCACACACTGAATTGGGTCTATCTTATCATATTCATGCATAATTGCCTCTTGGTTGATCTTTCTTGTGTTATATAGCCAACCATATTATTTGTATCCCTGCATTTATCCATTCTATGTGTTCTTGGGATCATATTCAAGCATGATTAGGCTGTTAGCATATTATTCGGTTAATAGGTTCATGAGATAGTACTCAAGCATGATTAGGTTGTTCCTAGTTTTCCATATCCTGTGATTGAAATATGTTCATGAGATTGCCATGTGATGTTGCATGTTGTGATGAACTTGTTGATGTATGCATGTGAATTTAGAAGCATGATATTATTGGAAATAAGTGTTACTTAGACTTGATTAAATTATTACATAAATCCTTTCATTACAAGTGACATAAGTAAGGGACCATTCCGAACCCAACGGTTGAGGTCTTCCCTTGCGAGGGGTGAGTGCGGCCTTAAATCATTTTCCGGTTCACACGGGTGGCGACTCCATTTTTATTTCTTCGGTGTAGTCCCTCGCGGGCTACTCCGTACTCCCAACCAGGCCGCGAGCCTAGAACGGCGTCGCCGATTTCTGTGTCCTACAGTCTGGCGACTCCATTGGGGATAGAGAATTGGCCTCGAAATAATGTCTTGTAGTGATTGTGATTTTTGCTTTAGTTAACCGTGTCTATAGTGGGATGAAGGGGTTTAATCAAAGGCATTGTTAAGGGTAGGTGACGGTTTGGTGTCTTCCTTCATTCGCAACCTTTTTATGAGGAAAAGCTGCGAAGGCACCTAGATAATCATTACCCATAGCTCGTTGTGACAGACTAATTTGGAGTACTTGTTGTTTATTCTTGTCACCAAGGCGATAAGAGCCTAAAAGGCTTGGGTTTCTAAGAGAGTTCGCTCCACCCTCCCTCTGGGGAATCTTCAATAGGAAATCCATTTGACAGTTAGTCACGCACCAAAACTCGTTGGCACGTACCGTAAGGTATAAAAAAGGTGCGCTCACTTGGTCACTCGAACCCTTGAGTGGGGAGACCTAGTTGTGGGAAATCATTCGCCAGCGAGAGCCTTTGTCTACACTCCCATAGTTGTACGACCAATAGAAATTATTTCATTGTGCTTGTGTTTAGGGACCATCATCATTTGGATTCAGTTGGACTTCTTGTCAGAAATGCGAACTTATTGGGCCATTTAAACTGGGATAAGTTCGTATCTTATGAAAATTGGGCTAAAAGTTTCTAAAATGCCGATGGGCCACTCTGTAGAAATTGTTTCTTTATGCTTATGCTTAGGACCATCATCATTTGGATTCAGTTGGACTTTTGTCAGAAATGCGAACTTATTGGGCCATTTAAACTGGGATGAGTTCGTATCTTATGATAATTGGGCTAAAAGTTTCTAAAATGTCGATGGGCCACTCTGTAGAAATTTTTTCTTTATGCTTATGCTTAGGACCATCATCATTTGGACTCAGTTATACTTCTTGTCAGAAAGGTGAACTTGTTGGGCCATTTAGACTGGGATGAGTTCGTATCTTATGACAATTGGGCTAAAAGTTTCTAAAATACCGATGAGCCATCCTATGTTTGGGTCCCTTATCATTTGAAGTTGTTTAGTCATGTTATTGCAAAGGTGTAAACCTGTTAGGCCTTTTCAACTGGGATAAGTTTGCACCTTGCAATAATGTGATTAAAGCTTTAAAATGACAAGAGGCCGACTTATATATTCCATGCATACACGCATCATGTTAACCCTGTGTCTTAAAAGCCATCATAGATACTTGTTGGGTTAGGGAAGAGGGAAGACTCGTCAAAAGACCGTCAGCCAACATGAGCAAGTCAGCTAACGAGGGATCCCGCCTGGATTAATTGGAGACTAAAGTAACCAAAATTACTGAGCAGTTGCAAGTTTTGACCAATGATGTGGCCAGTTTGACCGTACCTCGTATAGCCAATAACAGGAAGTTTTGCAACCAGAATGGAAAGACCATTGGAGAACCTTCAAGGACCAAGCCCACTCCCTCTAAGGTTGCCCCTATCAGAAACAGACGATTCTCCAATCTTGGTAGACCTTTGTCGGAGGTATTTGAAGAGCTGAAAAGGCAAGGGCTCCTAAATCCCTTAGAGCCTAAACCACTTCCAAACCCTGTGCCATGCTACCTTGACCTGAACCTTTTCTGTTACCTCCATCAGCAAAAAGGCCATGAAACTAACAAATGCACCCGCCTTAAGCATGAGATCCAAGACCTCATAGACTCCCACAAAATACCCGACCCCGAAAAGGAACAACCCAACACACACCGAAACCCTCTACCTAACTATCACTCTGTCCCACCACCTACCTACATGATCAACTCCGGCCTACCCGACAGCTTTGTCCTCCAAACCCATAACCACCAAACTTCTCGCATGGGGATAGGGGACAACAGTGGTAAAGGTGAAATAAAGCAGATGAGGGATTTCTGGAAAAACTTCTCGGACAGTGACGAGAATGAGGTTGCAAAATTAGGAAGTAAATGGGAAAAATAACTACTACACTTGGAGAATCTGATGGTCGAAGGAAATAAGAAGACGGAGAAAGACGAAGTTGCAAATTATGGAGATGTTTGTTTCCCTGATCTTATTCAAATGTGATCCAGCATTTATTAATAATAAGGACATTGACTTCGTCTACTTGTTCAAATCTTTTCCTTAATAATAATAAAGACGTTCATTTCGTTTACCTGCCTGAGTCTCTTCCTTTCAATCTGCACGACATAAGTATATTTGACAAAAGCAATCAACCCTAGTATTTAAACAGTCAATGCCGTCGACAACAGACCCGAGAGTAAAGTTCAGACTTAACTGGGAAAGACCCTACATAGTCAAGAAGGTAATGGGAAACGGGGCAGTGAGACTGTTAGACTTAGAAGGGAACGAGTTCACCGAGCCAATCAATGTGGACATGTTGAAGTAATATTTTGCCTGAGAAAGAGAAGAGACAGAGCAGTTACTGGGAGAACTGGCATAAGACCTAACCCAATGGGATAGGAAATCCATGCATACATGCATACACGTAACATATTTGCAATTTTTGTGTTTGTTATGTGTTTGCAGGTTTCGAACAAAAGATAACTGCACAATCATAAGAAAAGAACCGGCAGAAGGAAACTATAAGCAGACCTAGGGGCGACCAGAGACATGTATAGACACATGGCGCCAAGGAGCACAATGAGGGGCAAACCCATCAGAAACATGGAGTACCTCCACACATGCATACATATACATCGCATGCGCGCGTTTTTTTTATTCTGTTGTTTTGTTTGTGTTCGCAGGTCTCAAAGAAAAGAATGAAAAGCGGCAAAACACAAGCAAGAGCAACAAAACAGTATAAACGATTTTTCAGGGAGGAATCCAAGGGCGCGAAGCACACATTATCAGAGGTCGAAATGAAGAATGCCAGTGGAAAAAAAATGAGAGAGAGAAATCCTTGATGCTTAAGCATATGCCCGGTGATGATACTGTTTGCTGTAAGGAGAAACCTTAGAAACGATGAGTGCGAGATGTCTCTCATCCGGTACTCTGAGTGGGTGATTTCGGCTGGACTCACGAGCACTTGATTATAGGATTTTAGCAGTAGAAGCCTGAGTGATCGGCGAGATGACTAGTTAAAGAGAAGGCAGATCAGTGAATGATTGTTTGCCTGGATGTCCATCCTGGTTTACTTATGCTACGCTATATGATATGGTTGGAAACAAAGAAAAAGTCTCTGTAATGAAAAGAAAAGGAAAAATAGACCGTCTATAACCGATAAGCGTGAAGCTACACATGGGCGAGTATTAGGACCAGCATGAGGAGAAATGCTACCTTAAAGGGTAGGTGTGTCAAAGAAAGAAAAAGAAAGAAAAGAAAAGAAAAAAAAAAGAAAGTTCAAAAAGAAAGACAAGAGAAAAATAAAACAAAACCATATCATGTTGAGTATGAGGAAGTAATCACAGAGTATGACCAAGACATCCAAGTTGGTTAGACCCACTGATCCAACTCTCCGAGATAAAATCATCGAGTGGACTTACTCAAGGATTAAGCTGCGAAAGAGCCTTGGCACACACACATTAGGAGTCTAGTTCAGATCACTCATTCAGACGATCAGATTTGAGTGTATTAAGTACTTTGAAGGTTCTCTGGTTTCGACACGAGCATTCGTTGAAGACGAAAATATGTTTAGCTATCAAGATTATCTCGTGAGAGGCAATACAAAATGTTGATATGCAACATCACATCAGGAGATCTACTTTGACCTAGTGCAAGTAACGAAGAGCAAAAAGCTAAACCAAGACTGGGGGCGACCAGTCTACCACCTCGCAAATAAAGGACATAACGGGAACTTGAGCTATGAGACCAAAGGAAACTGAGCAATCCCCAGAAGAGAATTGACAGAAAGAAACTGTAAGCAGACCCAGGGGCGACCAAAGACAGTTATAGGCGAAGGACACCAAGGAGCACAAGGAAGACCTAACCCATCAGAATAGGAAACACATCCATGCATACATGCATACACATCAGATGCACGCAATTTTTGTCTTGTTGTTGTTTGCATGTTTTGAAAAAAAAAAAAGGCAGCAAAGACGTACAGTTCGGGAATAAATCCCACATTCAAAAAATTCGGGAACAAAGCCCACAATCAACACAATTTGGGAACAAAGCCCATGGAATAAAGCCCTATCTTAACACAGTTCGGGAATAAAGCCCGCATTCAGCAAATTCGGGAACAAAGCCCACAATCAACACACTTCGGGAAAAAAAAACCCAATGGAATAAAGCCATATCTTAACATAGTTCGGGAACAAAGCCCAGGGGAATAAAGCCCTATCTTGAAACAGTTCGGGAACAAAGCCCAGGGGAATAAAGCCCTACTCTCAACACAGCTCGGGAATAAAGCCCAGGGGAATAAAGTCATATTTTAACACAGTTCGGGAACAAAGCCCAGGGGAATAAAGCTTATCTTGACACAGTTCGGGAACAAAGCCTAGGGAAATAAAGCCCATTTTCAACACAGCTCGGGAATAAATCCCAGGGGAATAAAGCCCTATCTTGACACAGTTCGGGAATAAAGCCTAGGGGAATAAAGCCCACTTTCAAAACAGCCCGGGAATAAAGCCCAGAGGAATAAAGCCCTATCTTAACACAGTTCGGGAAAAAAACCCAGGGGAAAAAAGCCCATATTCAATACAGTTTGGGAACAAAGCCCAAAGGTCAAAGCATCTCAGGATAACAAGTAAGTTAAGCAACAGCTGGCGAGCCAGGTAAGTAAAAATGCATTGCATAAACTTTGATAGGATTGTCATTGTCACACACTCTCCCTCTTCTCCTCCTCTCTACCATCACCGAAACACTCTCCCAAAACAGCAAAGGAACATCACCAAAACACCCCCTAAACAGTAAGCATCATCACCAAAACATACCCATGAAACAACCCTTCAAACACATAATCACCCCCCTGACCAGCCTGCCTTCAACACATAATTACCCCCCCTGACCAGCCTGCCTTCAACGCATAATCAGACTTCCTGACCAGCCTTAACTCCATGTCATCAGGCCCTCACAACTGCCCCTGACCAGCCTCAACACAGCCCACAAACTACTCTCATCTATGTACACTGCAAGCCCTCAACACAGGCCGCGCACAAACAAACCAACTCAGCCCCCATTACCGTAAAAATCACCTAAAAACAGTCCCTAATTACCGTGAAATAGTAACCAAAAAACACAATAAGAAACAGCAGCGAAACGGAATAAAACAGCAGCCCAAGCAGCGAAGCAACAAAGAGAAACAATGAACCAATGAACCGGGGAGTTGCGGAGCATCAACCCTTCCGATAACCGCGTAGCGCACTTCCGAGAGACGACTTAAGAGGTTAGACCTGAAGGCACCCATTTTTATTTATTCTCATTTTTTTATTTATTTTCTTACTTTATTTCGCATTAGTATTGTTGGTTAATGTATGTTATGGCTATTGGATGAATGGAATATGTGTCGTCTATTATGGTATATCGGATGGAAACCCAGACGTAAATTCCATAACCGAATTCGAAAGGAAGGTAGTACGGTCTGTACTTAGGAAACAACTTCACGTACCACTTGAGCAAACGTCATATATTTCACTTTATTTTATCTTATTCGTCTATTATTCGCATATTACATTCCGCCATTTACATTTCGTACGTTATTTGTTTATGCATTGATAATTCAATGCGTATGGGCTAACTAGGGTGGATTAAAGGTCCTCTATTTGAGGGAAATGCCTAAAGACTACCTTTACCACGATGTTTTGCCGCGCCGGACGAAGTATGTTTGATTGAATGTGAGATATGTTTAATCGGATATACGAAGTTACACATTATTGTCTCATTCATTTGTAAGCATTGTAATATAATGCGCATGGGCTAACTAGGGTGAATTAAAGGTCCTCTATTCGAGGGAAATGCCTGAAGGCTACCTTTACCACGATGTTTTGCCGCGCCTTTTCTTATGTCATTTACCCATGCTATATCATTGCTTTATTTACGCATGCATTCCATTATAGTGCGCATGGGCTAACTAAGGTGGATTAAAGGTCCTCTATTCGAGGGAAATGCCTAAAGGCTACATTTACCACGATGTTTTGTCACGCCGGACGAAGTGCACTCGATTGAATGTGAAATGTGTTCAATCGGGCACACGAGGTCCTACATCGTGTATTTGTTTATCCATGCATGTGTTTGTTTCGTTTCAGATGCCATTTTGGTAATCTCGTTCGAACGCGTTTTCGAACGCTACACGAACGTATACATTCTGTCTCAGTCCGTACGAACGCTACTCGAACGCGCATGCGTTTTTTTTTATCATGCATCAGGTCTTATCCTGTTCGAACGCGTTCTTGAACGCTATACAGACATGAACATTCTGTTCACCATTCAAACTTGTTTTCAAATGCTACACGAACGCACATACAGTGAACAAATTTCTTTTCATCACATTTCATGCATGTTTACTTCTTTGGTAATTTCTTTTGCATTACATAATTAATCATATCACTTCATTATTGACACTTTTACTATTATCATTTATTTATATCTCGCATTATCTACTTAATGTGTTCGTGAGATTGTGTGCTTGCCTTTATTTCACTTACTTCTATGTATGCAAACCTAGATATGAGCTTTATTTTCATGCATGTGAACTTAGAAATATAATACTCTTGGAAATATATGTTGTGTAGGTCCGATTAAATTATTGCACAAATCATTTCATTACAAGTGGCATAAGTAAGGGACCATTCCGAACCCAATAGTTTGAGGTATTCCCTTGCGAGGGGTGAGTGCGGCCTTAAATCATTTTCCTCTATTTTTATTTCTCCGGTGTAGTCCCCCACGGGCTACTCCATACTCCCAACCAGGTCGCGTGCCTGGAACAGCGTCATCGATTTCTGTGTCATACACCAATAATAAAGTTATGATATTTCTTTTGTATAAAGAAACTCTCTGAGTTATGATGACACTAACCCTAACATTGTTTTTCCTAGTGTGTTTACTTCTTTAATGTAGGATTATAATGATGTGTTTGCAGAGGAGATACCTCATGGTTTACCACCACTTTGAGGTATTGAGCATCATATCAACTTCATCCTAGGGGCGGTCATTCCTAATCGACCAGCCTATCGCAGTAACCCTGAGGAAACTAAAGAGATCCAAAGACAAGTGGAGGAATTGATGAGAAAATGGTACGTACGGGAGAGCATGAGTCCATGCAAAGTTCCAGTCTTGTTAGTACCAAAGAAGATGGCACATGGAGAATATGCGTGGATTGTCGAGCAGTCAACAATATCACTATAAAGTATCGCCACCTTATCCCTAGATTAGATGATATATTGGATGAATTATATGAATCTTGTATTTTTTCAAAAATTGACCTTAAAAGTGGGTATCATCATATTAGGATGCAGGAATGGGATGAATGGAAGACTGTTTTTAAAACAAAATATGGACTATATGAGTGGCTTGTGATGCCATTTAGGCTTACAAATGCCCCAACACTTTTATGCGTCTAATGAATCATGTTTTGCGTGCCTTTTTGGGAAAATTTATAGTCGTATATTTTGATGATATTTTAGTGTACAACAAGAATTTAGATGAGCATGTAGGACATGTGCGATATGTGTTTGATGTTTTGAGGAAGGAATTGTTGTATGCTAATCTTAAAAAATGTGACTTTTGCATGGAACAAGTGATATTCCTGGGGTATGTCATTAGTGTTCAAGGCATTGAGGTTGATGAAAAAAAGGTTAAGGCCATTCGTGAGTGGCCTACACCTAAGAGCATCACTAAGGTTAGGAGTTTCCATGGATTAGTCAGTTTCTATAGGAGGTTTGTAAAAGACTTTAGCACTATTGCCGCACCACTTATTGAAGTTATAAAGAAAAATGTTGGTTTTCATTGGGGGGAGGAACAAGAAAATGCCTTTAAACTTCTTAAAGATCGATTATGTTCTACGTCTGTTTTAGCCTTACCTAACTTTAACCAAACTTTCGAGATTGAGTGTGATGCTTCAGGTGTCGGCATTGGAGCAGTTCTTATGCAGGAACGACACCCTAAATCTTACTTCAGTGAAAAGCTAAATGGCGCAGCGCTACGGTACCTGACCTACGACAAAGAGTTTTATGCTCTAGTCAGAGCACTGGAGACTTGGCATCATTACCTCTGCCAAAGGAGTTCGTGATTCACACTGACCATGAATCTCTGCGGCATATCAAAGGTCAATGAAAGCTTAAAAAACGGCATGCGAAATGGATGGATTTTGTGGAGACATTTCCATATGTCTTTCGATATAAGCAAGGTAAGGAGAATGTGGTTGCTGATGCACTATCACACATGTATGCTTTACTTACATCCTTGAGTTCTAAGTTTCTTAGTTTTGAATTTATCAAGGACATGTATGCGAATGATCATGACTTTGTTGAGATTTACAATGCATGTGAAAAATGCGCATGTGGTAAATTTTACAGACAATATGATTTTTTATTTAAAGAGAATAAATTGTGTGCCTAGTTCTTCTATGCGTGAATTATTGGTCTGTGAAGCACATAGTGGGGGTCTTATGGGTCATTTTTTTGTTACGAAAACTTTGGATATCTTGTATGAGTATTTTTATTGGCCTAAAATCAAGAAGCATGTCATGTGCATTTGTGCGGGGTGCATTACTTGTAGGAGAGCAAAATCTATAGTTCAACCACATGGACTTTATACACCATTACCTGTTCCCCAAGCACTGTGGGTAGATATTTCTATGGATTTTATGTTAGGATTTCCCAAATCTAGGAATGGCCGAGACTCTATTTTTGTTGTAGTTGACCGTTTTAGCAAGATGTCACACTTTATTGCATGTCACAAATAAGATGATGCCACACACATTGCCAACATATTTTTTTGTGAGGTTATTCGCTTACATGGGGTGCTTCAGAGTATAGTATCGGACAGGGATGCGTAGTTTTTAAGTCATTTTTGGAAAATTCTATGGGGTAGGCTGAGAACTAAACTCGTATTTTCCACCACTTGTCACCCACAGACTGACGGTCAAACTGAAGTCGTTAACAGGACCCTGTCCCAACTATTTCGTACTGTTATTTTTAAGAATTTTAAGTCATGGGAAGAATGTTTACCTCTCATTGAGTTTGCATACAACCGTAGTATTCTTTCCACTACTTCTTATTATACTTTTGAACTTGTGTATGGATTTAATCCACTAACACCTCCAGATTTATTTCTCTTGCCCATTGATGAGAGGGTAGCCTGGATGGTAAGCGCAAGGCTGACTTGGTCAAGTCCATACATGAGAAAGCACGAAAACACATTGAGAAGAAGAATGAATAATATGCCTTGCATGCCAACAAGGGTAGACGCCATGTATCATTCGAACCAGATGATTGGGTTTGGGTGCACATACGGAATGAGTGATTCCCAAAACAATGGTAGTCCAAACTCCACCCAGAGGCGATGGCCCGTTTAAGATCCTTGAGAAAATAAATGAAAATGCCTACAAAGTGGATTTTCCAGGTGAGTCTAATGTTTCTGCGTCATTTGTATTTTTTCTGATCTTTATTTAATTGATACAGATTCGAGGTCGAATCCTTTCGAGGAGAGAGGAAATGATAAGGCCTAGGATGCAGCCCATGATGGACACAGACGAACCACCACCGTGTATGTTCCAGAAGGTCCAATCACGAGGTCTCGAGCTAAGAAGATCCATGAATTAATGCATGGATTTATACAGAAGATTATATCTGACTATTCCCGCACCTATACTACATTGAGTATGGGCATGAAGCTGGATGAACCCAAGATGGTGAACCTTATTCAGGTTGTGGAGCAACGAGATACTCAGGCCTATTTTATTATAGTTATTTGATAATTGTTATGATTTTATTTAGGGCTTGACATTTATTTTATTTCGGCCCTTTATTTATGTTTGAGCGTATTTCTTTAGATTATTATTTTATGTTTTGGTTTTAGGTTAAGCACGTAAGGGTTTGCACGGGGGATTGCTTAGCTTAGTAATATAATACGCGCTTGTTGGCGTGTGGGTAGTTTCAGTCTTTTATCCTTTTTGGGTTAGGGCTTTTGGTTGAAGCCTCCTTATAAAAGGCTAACTTTTGGTTCTGTTTTGATCAACTATTCTTCAATAAAATTATATCAATTTCATGAACTTTGAGAAACCCTCAATTTGTTCTCACTGGTTTGGCTTATTAAAGGTCTGCTAATCCTTTGTGGTACCCTATTAGCACTCTAGGTTTTTGTTTATTGTTCTTCAGAAGTTTAGAGTTTTTATCCGAATTGTCTTGGCTTTCTTGGGAACGGTTTTAGTCTTGTGTGGGTTATCTTGGCTTGTTCCAGACAGGTTCTCATCACATACACACTATAGAAAGAGCCAAAAAATAAAAAATAATTCTAGTTCAGAAAATGGAGTGTGATTAGAAATGAAATGGAGGGTTCTCGTAAATTTAAAATATTTGAGGGTATATGTTTAACAACAAATAGAGAGCATGTAAGGTTCATACCTTTTGAAATAAAATCCCTAAAAAGTGTGTGAGTGATTTTATTGAGGAATGTCTCTAAATGACGCAAGCACACAATCATAATTGATTAGCCTAGATAAAGAAAATTAAATTGCTCATAAGAGTCTTTTTATTATTTTTTTCCTGTAGATTCAATTTCGGGCTTATATAGTGACGCCGATAACCATCTGGTAATTGCCTGAAAAGTTGGGTTCCACTATTTTACAGCTCCCTGCTTCATCTTCTGCTAGTTGTGGAAACTATCTCTGTCGTGCCTCCTTGTTGTGGTAACTATCAGGTTGTGCTCCATGTTGTGGTGTACTACTTACATCCACAACTATGAACGCACATTGCATCCTTCAACTGCCTGGCCACGTTTGTGCAACTGCTCATTGATTCAGACATTGCTTCAGTTGGTTGGGACGATTTGGCTGTTGATCGAGCGATTTGGAGGCTGGGTTGATTGAACGATATGGCTATTAGGCCGATTGGGCAATTCGACTATTAGGCCGATCAAGCGATTACTATAATTTTTGGTACCCAACAATTACCCCCCAAATATGGCCCAATTGATTTTGTCAATGAAATTAGAATAATATTCCCGACTATTATCTCTCATCTTTCATTAAATGCAGCACTTGTGATGACGGTGGAATGTTTCTTCATTGAATGTGGCTTCATTTTATACAGCCTTGAAATGACCAATCATTTAATGCAAATTGCTTTTATTGCCTATCATTTCTTTACTTAATGTTCACGCCATTTCTCATGTGATTCCAACCGACACACATCTTTTCCAATTCAAAATAGTTTCATCCTATCTTTTTATAATTCCCCCATTTTCTTTTTGTTCCACTTAAGACGTGCCATCTATTTGCCATCATCGTTGGCAATAAAAGGGATTTTCATTCCTCCTTATACATTCACTTGCCATCTTTCTTATTTAAGCACCTAAAAACCTCAAATCTTCTCTCTCAATCCTTCAATGGTGCCTTCATCATTTACCCCCAAACTCACTGAAATCTCAACCTTTTTAGACTACCAGAAAGCCCTGGAAATACCTTTAATCGATTCTGCTCGCTTGATTTCGCTTGGCACATTGAGGAATGTATGATGTCTTGGCCCTGCATTCACTGAGGAACATGTCATAGCTCGTGCTTCTTTGGCTCAACTCTTTCCTCTAACAAGTGATCTTCTTCTTTCTATGCCCTTACATATTTCTTCCATCTGTCAGGCCAATGCTATTCGCACTTGGTGTAAACTAGTTCCTATCCTCATAGACCAATTTCTTCATATGGAGGCTGACAGTGAAACTAAAAGCATTTTTGAGCAATTATGCATTCTCTCTCTGTTTGACACTTCCTTTTATATGAAATTGCAATACAGTCAGCATCATAAAATCACAAATGAGTGCGTCCCTTGTTTTTAGTTCATTTGCTCTACAAAACCATTCCACGTCTCGCCTTTCATATTAATACAACCATTAGTAGTCCTAACTAATCAACAATAAACTTTTCTCCTCATCATAAGCAATCTTTTCCATCCACTTTAGAACTATATGTCTCTTGTACTCTATTAATAACTTTTCTTCCAGAACCTTTACTATCAATAGGATGCTCAACTTCATAAGAAAAAAAATTTATGTGGAAGAATTGATCCTCAACATTAGCGATAGTGATTGGTAAGGAGCGATATATTTTGCCATTCGGATCCGTGTCCATGTCTGGATATTGGAGTCCTCACCATTTTTCCTAACTTGTTCTAGTTCTTTGAGGCATGGTCGAAGCTGATTTAAAGAAGGTTTTGGTCGACTTCGCTATTATCACTGAGGGAGTATATCCCTCACTACAAGAATATGTATATTTAGCGATGGAAAACTCCATTTCAAAAGTTCGAAACGGCGTAGCGACGGAATTGAAACTGTTAAGGAATATGGAATCAATATCTAAAATAGAATTCCTATTACCATTAGGATTTATGGTTTTATTATATTTCCCTATTAGATGAAGATTTCCTATATTCATTATTATTGTTCATAGCAATATGATTCCTTTTCTATTTTGGTTTTCTATGTAGCCTATATATATAGGCATTTACCATTGTAAATTCATATAGAGTGAATTCAAGACTTTCTTTCATTATCTAACATGGTATCAGACACTAGGTTCTGATTTTTCTAGTTTCACTCTCTCTAATTCTCATCGGCGCGTGGGGATCACGGCTACCATAATTGTGTGACCCTCACGCACCCCCCAATTGCCAACCACCACATTGCTTTTCCCATGCGCCACCCTTTCATGAGTGCTTCACCTATCATGAGCCACCCCTTTCTTTTGTCTTTTTTCTTGCCAATTTTCTTCCTGATTTTGGAAAAATTTGTCACTCTTATTTCTGTTTTTTCTATTTTCTTTCGTGTTTTCGACTCTCTTTCGGGATTTCACTCCCTTTTCCGGCGTAGGCTTTATTTCGGGATTTCGCTCCCTTTTTGGCTTTGGCTTTATTTCGGGATTTCGCTCCCTTTCGGGCTTCGGTTATCTTTCAGGATTTTGCTCCATTTTTCGGCTTCGGCTTTATTTCGGGATTTCGCTCCCTTTCGGGCTTCGTCTCTCTTTCGAGATTTCGATCCCTCTCTGCCTTCGGCACTCTCGGGCTTCGGCTCTCTTTCGGGATTTCGCTCCCTCTCTGGCTTCGGCACTCTCGGGCTTCGGCTCTTTTTCGGGATTTCGCTCCCTTTTCGGCTTTGGCATCTTCTTGGGCTTCGGCTCCCCATTCGGGCTTCGTAGGTTAAAGCTCTCCTGCTTCGGCATCATTTTGGGCTTCGGCTCCCCCTTCGGGCTTCGTAGGTTAAAGATCTCCGGCTTCGGCATCCTCTTGGGCTTCGGCTCCCCCTTCGGGCTTCATAGGTTAAAGCTCTCCTGCTTCGGCATCATTTTGGGCTTCGGCTCCCCCCTTCGAGCTTCGTAGGTTAAAGCTCATCCATTATCTCAAGGTTCCAGCCTCCAAGTTTCAAGATTTCCAAGTTTCAGAACTCCGCTCTCCGATTTCAAGATGCAACCTCAAGCTTACTCCTTCGTTACCAGCTTGAGTTTGAGGGGGGTGTTAAGGAATATGGAATCAATATCTAAAATAGAATTCCTATTACCATTAGAATTTATGGTTTTATTATATTTCCCTATGAGATGGAGATTTCTTATATTCATTATTATTGTTCATAGCAATAGGATTCCTTTTCTATTTTGGTTTTCTATGTAGCCTATATATATAGGCCTTTACCATTGTAAATTCATATAGAGTGAATTCAAGACTTTCTTTCATTATCTAACAGAAACGGATTAAAAGATTAGCTACGGAATTTAACGATGGGATAAAATTCCGTAACTAATAGAGGCAGGAATGAAATCGAGGGAAAAAAAATCGACGGAATAACAACAAAATTTTCAATCCTTCTCTATTATTTGAGACGGAATTTTAATTCCGTCTCTAAATAGCGACGGAATTAAACTTATGTCTCTAAATAGCGACAAAATTTTAATTTCGTTCATATATTTAGAGACAGAAGATTATTTCCGTCGCTATTTAGCGACGTAATTAAAAATTCTGTAGCTAATCTAGTGACATAAACTAATTTCGTCGCTAAATTATTACGACAGAATCATAATTCCGTCGCAAAAAGCATAATAGCGACGGAATGGTTTTCCGTGCTAATTCTACTTTAATAAATAAGATTTTCCTTTCTCTTTCGCCAGTCACACGGTGTTCCCTAAATCCATCAACCCTCTCTCACTCTCACACTCTCACTCTCGGTTTTTACCAAGTACATCCTAAAATTTTAGGGCTTCTTTATTTCCCTTCTTCAGTTGTTCCCTTGTCTAAACCTAGGAGGCGCCGACTTCGATTCTCCCATTTCTTCCTCTTCTCTGATACTGATTCTCCCATTTCTTCCTCTTCTATGATTCTGTTGCTCATTTGCTTCCAAGCTGCCAACTGCCGGTGCCAAGGTATGAGACTACTTATCTTATCTAACAATTATATGTTTTGTGGTTGTATTTTATTGGTCTTTATAATATCATTTGTAATGAAATTTATTATAAAATTTAAATTAAAAATTTCAGTGAATGCAAAAAAAAAAAAAAAGGTTTTGGGAAGTTATAGGTGTTGTGGGGGGGGGGGGGGGGGGTGGTGCCTTCATTTCTTACTTCATATCTATAAATATTATATTCTGTTATTTGAGCAATTTGGATGGAGAAGCAGAAAGATTTGAGCATAGGCTCATCGCTGGAGTGTAGATAGGAAGCAGCTTCTGATCTTATCTTTTTAATATTACATCGATGGTGAAATGGAATAGAGTTGATAGGCTACTTTATAGGATAAGCTTTAAAATACTGATAGTTTGGGTTTGTGATTTTGTATATTAAAAGAGATAAACAAGTTTATCTTTAATTTGCCAAGTGGATGAGCAAATTCAATTGGCATTCGCTTACTTTGTGAAATGACTAAAAGCAAGGGCATATTGGGTACATTTATTTTCTTGTGTCAATGGATGGCCTGGCCTGGCCTTTGCTAGGAGGCAGTTAAAAATATTTGCATGTTCTAATATTGCATGTTAAAAATATCTGCTGATCCGGGCCGTTTTGAACCTCTTAAAGAAAGTCTCGGCCCATTCATTAGGTAATTACCTCAAGTTGGTTAGATCAATCAAGGTAACTTCTGACTCAATCTTATAAAACTATGCATGGAAAAGTTGTTCCATTTGGTACCAATTTTCCCTTGAGTTCGGTGATAAATTGATAAATCAAGAGAAAATCATTTCTGATAAAGAGTTATGGAATAACGTTAACTTTTGAAAATCATTCAACTATCCACACTGTAGCGTGAACCTCTCATGTGCTCAACGGTGGATATTTTTCCTGACCTGTGAATAAAGAGAATTTAGGTATTTCATAGCTCCTCGGCCATGGGTAAGCCATATCTATCTACTCGGGATAAAGCTTTTTATATCTAGGTCGTATCGGCCTTACTCCAAAATTGAATTGGTTGTAGAGAATCTCGGCCATTTGTTCTCTCAACATGGCATTATCATCGACTGATACTCCAGTTGGTGGTTGGGGCCTGTAAATAGGAGCACCATTGTACCATTATTGCCCCTACAGACCTTGAGGCACTACTCTCCTCATGTTGGGTCATATTAATTGGCAGACTCCCGCCATTTGGCTCTAAATTTTGGCGATTACCGACAAGATGTGTCCCTCTACGGGGTGATCCAACGATAGGGGCTCCATGCGATGACATACTATACTCAATCCAGCACTCTGACCTTCAACCAGGGATCACGTATTCGACTGGTCCTAATTTTGGTCATTGTTACCCCCCAAAGGTAACATGCCATATGGTGTCAGACCTCATTGTAGATGGAATCTTATACTCATGCATCTGGCCATTAGTTCGTTTAAAGCGCTCATATGTTTAGCCATATTTTCATAGCCAGTCAAATACCGCATCACATTAGGGCTTAACTCCCCCATGGTCTCATAGCGAATTCCTTTTCCTAAGCCTTCAAAATGCTCCACTACATCAGGAACACGATTTTTGTTGGTTTTCTCAAATCCCGTTTCCTCTGTACTTGATCTAGTTTGAGTCTTCTTTTTCGGAGGCATCTAAATTCCCTTTCACCAATCCTCCCAATGTGGTTGCCAAATGTTGTTGAACATTAAAGAGAGAGCGTTTAAGATTAGAACCTTTTAAATAAAGTCCCAAAAATGGGTAAATGATTTTGTTGACGAATTCCTCCAAGGGGCACAAGTACACAATCCTAATTGATTAGCCTAAATAAAGAAAATTACATTGCTCATAAGAGGTTTTTGATTGTTTTTCTCTAGATTTAACTTCGGGCTTATATAGTGGCGTGAATAACCGTATGGTAACTACTTAAACAGTTGAGTTCCATTATCTTACAGCTCTTTGCTTCGTTTTCTGCCAGCTGTGGCAACTATCCATGTCGTGCCTCCCTGTTGTGTTCCATGTTGTGGTGTACTACTTACATCTACCGCTATAAATGTGTGTTGCATCCTTCAACTTTTGGATATGTTTGTGCAACTGCTCCTTGATTCGGGCATTGCTTCAGCTGGTTGGGATGATTTAGCTACTGATCAAGTGAATTGGAGGTTGGGCCGATTAAGCAATATGACTGTTAGGCCGATTGGGCTATTCGGGTATTAGGTCGATTGGGCGATTGGGCTGTTAGGCTGATCGGGCAATTATAGTAATTTTTGGTTGTGAACGGTAATATTAAGAAAAATTAAAAATGGAGTTTGATTAGAATTTTGTTGGAGTGGAGCATTCTTGTTTCTATTAGCTGCATGAGATGATTGGTGGGCTTCAATTCTACCCGTTTAGGCCCATAATTCCAAAAGATATATGGGGTACTGCAAACTCAGTTTTATTTACAAATCATAAAACTAAATACTAAAATTATTATGACACAACAACGTAATATGAGAATGTAATCATATTGTATTACAAAAATAAATAAATAAATAAATAATATATATATATATATTTATTTTTTATTTATTTATTTATTTAAAAGGATACCATAAACATTCCAATAAATCTCTTTGAAACTTTGAGGATCCAAGCGAATCATGTCAAAAGAACGATCCCATATGAATCCCGCATAACAGATCCAAGTCATGTTTTTCCTTCCATATGAAATTAAGCATGACCCGTTTTCTTTTCTGAGCAAACGATTATATTTGTACACACTTTTTTTATTCAACTCAACTCTTATAGGATTCACCATGCCGCGGATTTTTCCCACGCATTCCTTTTTGACTTAGTGAGATTCAAATCCTGGCATTATTGTACCGTTTGTTATAGAGTTTGGTGAATTTATGAATTATCTTATATTTTCAGTGCAATACTTACCTTAAGTTTGATTATACCTTAAATGCATTCAAAACACATGATTTCAATTATCGTATTTCGAGTCACACCCCACAATATTTATCATATAGGGAACAAAATTTTAATTACGAGGTATTCATATATAAAGAAACAATTCAGTGCTTGCCGTATGATGGGCACCTACGATCCTACAATACAAAACAAAGGTGAGCGCATAGTATCTACCCACTAGTGTGGTGGTTGCCATAGACACTCCGACGCTCAAGTCAGTAGGGTAGACGGATGGAAAGAAAGAGAAAGACAAGGTTTAGGGTTACCGTGGACTTCGTAGTCTGATGGCCGTAAGGACGGTAAACTAGTGTTTTGGGGAGTATTCTATGCTTTGAGTACTCGAGTTTGAGTGCTAAAGTTTGAATGAATCTCCCATTTGGACCCCCTCTATTTTATAGGCCGTGAGGTAGCCTTTTAATCAGATTCAGATTCTTTAGAAGTGTTGTATTCCAAGTCTATTTAGGGGGGATAGTTGAATCAATGTCGAACTATGAGTGCCGAGATATCTGATTTTAGATGTGATCCTTATGGTATCTTCAATTATACCACCGTGTTTCTAGATATTATGTCTCGATCTAGATACTAAGTTTCCTTACTTAAGAAGAAACTAGTTGTGTGTGGACTAGGAGGCCATGTCTAGCGGACATTACATAATATAGGCTAGTGTTTGATTGAAACACTTATCAAATGTGGTATGTTGGAGACTATTGGAGTCAAGTAGGCTTCTAGAAGTCCTTAGGACTCATGAGCTTCTTCCCTCGGGATGTATGGGCTTGTGGATCCTGTGGAGGAACCACGTGTGAAGATTGAAGGCTATCGGTAGTCTTTGTACTGTTTGATCTTTGTCTAACGTGCGGGTTTAGGACATAATAATATTTTGGTCCTTAGCTCAAATTTAGCCCATACAGTTTGTCCTATACTCCCTAATTCAAGGAGCCATTGGCTTGGAGAGTATTCTACGAATACGTCGTATAGGATTCGGCCAACGCATGTAAGCGCGCCTGGATGTTGGTATCGTTTGGACCCGATGGGGTTATTTCATTCTTATGAGAACCAAATAAAAACCCATATAAACCTGAGTCGACCAGACCTACTGACTGCTGAGGGTTATTCTAATTTTTATTGGACCAGATGAAGGTCAAGGTCTTCAACTTGACTCAACAAGAGTTATGGGAATGTTCCCATCAACTGGACCAGATGAAGGTCTAGGATAATCTTTAGTCAACCAGACCTGCTGAAGGTCTGAGGGAGTCTTCAATGTTGTCTGGACCTGATTGAGGTCCAGGTCTTTAACCTGACGCGACAAGAGTCATGGGGAATGCTCTCATCTACTGAACTAGATGAAGGTAGGGGTGATCACGGTTTCGGGTCAAATCGCAACCCGACCCGAACCGCACCAACCCAAACTGCACCGCGCGGTTTGGAAAAAAATTAAAAATAATTTCGGGTCAATCGGAATCAACCCGCAAATTTCAGATCGGTGTGCGGTTTTGACCCAACCGCGACCCAAACTACCTAAACCGCCGACCCGCATTCAAATTAGATATTATTTTATATATTTCTTCTTCTTTAACCATGAAATTTACGATATTTAATGATCATATGACAATATGCAATGTATAAATGAAAATTATGCATTTTTTCTCTCCAATTATTATGTGAAAACACACACAAAATTCCTTAAAAAATTTATAATTCATGGTTTTCCTTATCAAATTTGCGGTTTCGATTTCTAATTTCCCAAACCACCAACCCACGCGGTTTGAAGTGAAAAATGAAAAAACCGACCCGAACCGCACCGCGAACACCCCTAGATGAAGGTTTAGGTCTTCAACCTGACTCGACAAGAGTCATGAGGGATGTTCCTATCGACTAGATAACATGAAGGTCTAGGATAATCTCCAGTCGACCAGACCTGTTGAAGGTCCGGGGAGTTTTCAATATCGTTTAGACCAGATGAAGGTCCATGTCTTCAACCTGACTCAATAAGAGTCATGGGGAATGGTCCCGTCGTCTGGACCAGATGAAGGTCCATGATACTCCACATCTGACTGGACCTGAAGAAGGCCAATAAGAGTCTTCAATTCGACCTATCATACAACTATTGTAGGCTGGACTGTTAATACCATATAAAGGATGATGTTGGGTGATCCCACTGTGTCAGCTTATATTATCGTGTCGACTGGATCCACAATGTCGTATGATATTGCCTGTGAGCCTGAAACCACTAACACGGTTAGTGATAAAGAGAATACACTTTTACCTATCGTCTGGAGACCAAATCACTGGATGAATGCTGAAATAAGGGTTCTGTCATGTCGTTTGGGATAGATTAGGGTCATTCGGTATCAACGAATACCCTTAAAGATCGACTGGGAAAAAATGTATGTCATTCTGCATCGTGAGGGGAAAATGTCACGGATGGAGGCCCAATGATGCCTTCCGGACCTAATAAAGGTCAATTAATGCCATCTGAGGATCGTGGAGGTCGTGTCATGTTTGAAATTGTCACCTGCCTCATCAAAGTTTTTTTGTCCGTCGTCTGGGGAAATGAGTGGCTCTGACCACGAGTAGGGTTTCAGAATATTACCTTCTCCTAAGCAACTACAACTTTTTCCTTTAGTGGGGGTCACCGTCCTCAAGTGCTGATTGGGTTTGTCCTTACTTAGGCACTGATCTCTTTTAGGCTTTATGAAGTGGATTTTAAAAGATGGGTCTTTATAGGTTTCAAGATCTTATAGCTAGCGAGTATTTTGAGGAGGTTTCTTTAGATGGGAGAATGTGGCGCCATTATGAGAAGTGAATATAAGAGGTTTTCGAGGCTCATTTGCTTCATTCCAAGAATTTCCCCTCAAGTTTGCAAGTTGGAAGAGTTCTTCTGCCCTTCAAGGTATTCTTCTCCCATCTTCTATTGTTCTTCAATTCCTTCAACGCATTCTAAAGTAGATTCATAGTGTTCTTGATCGATTAGGTGTTTTGATCTGTTAGGGTATAGTAGAGTAGGAGAAATTATGTTTGAGGATTAATGCACTTTGATCCTTAAGGAGTAGAAATATTGAAGATCCAGTTGTTTGTAGGTTTGCATGTACTGTTATGTGAAGTAATGTCAAGTGAAAGTTCTATGAGTTCTAGCGATACCCCTTTAGTGATGTATGTCGATTCCCATGATAGAAGTTCTAGGTCCTTTGAATCATCTAAAGAAGGAAATGGTTTTGGATGGTCGTATGAAAATCCTGGTGAGGCTGGGATATTGACGGTAGTCGAACCACCTTTAGGACTACCCAAAGATATTAGGCCACTCGTGATTTTACCTATCACTGGGGAGTTGAGTGAGACTCTGAGCACAAGCGAGCTAACTAATATTTTAGCAAAAAACCCTTCTATTCGAGTGACTAAACAATCTATGAGGGAAATGAGATTGAGGTACAGGTTCCCTGAGTCAATTGAAATTAGGTTGGCTACATCGAGTGAAAGAAATATTATAAAATCCATGGGTGGATAGGGTTCTATGAGCATCATTTCACTGATGGATTAATGTTTCTAGTGTCTAGGTTAATATGAGAGGTGTTGGATCATTACGAGTTGGCCCCTTCATAGCTGATGCCAAACACATGGAGGATTTTGTTGTCGATTAAGTGTATATCGTTTGAATCAAGGATTGAGTTTGAGGTGAGGGATTTTTTATATACCTACTACCCCAATGAGCAACTAATGGAGAATGAGAGATATCATATGTATCTTCGCCAGAAGAAAAAACATTTAATATTGGGGCTGACGACGAATGATAGAGGAGACTGGTAGAAATTCTATTTCTTCGTGAGGGGCTCGAGTGTTTTCGGGTCAGCTGGATCTGGCCAAATCCCTGAGCATTGGAATCCATCGAGTGAGTGTTCCTCTTTTTAAGTCCAAATAATTGCTTTCATTGACTAGAGCTTATGTGCTTCTGTTTTGCTGGCCTTTTAGGTAAGAAAGTATTCGACACAACCAGTTGCGTTGTCTTAAACACGAAGTTCATCCTTAGCTTGCCTCCCCCGGGACAGAATTGGAGATCCGTTCTAGAAGAGAAGAGACTAAGGTTAACCCCATTATGGAAGGAAGTTTTTGATACTGAAGGTACCCTATTGGCCATTAGTAAGCTTATATTGGTTGTGGTATTAGGCACTTGGTCGTGTCGACTCCTTTTTGGAAGGCTTCTATTTTTAAAGTCGCTAACCCAAAGTTTATGCCCAGTCGAAGCTATGTTAAATCGAGTGAAGCTACCATATATTGAAGAAACCATGGCCAAAAGGAAAGGGAAGAAGGCCAAGAGGAAGGGATTAGAAGTTGAGTCTGCATTTTCGGAGTCACATAGGGCAACCCCCAGTGAGCCTCAGACATTACCAGTAAAAGAATCGACTGGGGCTATTACCTCGTCTAAGAAGCGCAAGGCAGTTATCGAGCCGGAAGAGGATTTAGAGAACGTGATTATCAAGATTCCCCACGACACGATGATGATTTCTGACCCTTTCGACCTTTCAAAATTTATATGAGGCATGTTATTACAAGAAGATGAGAGTCGATTGTTTGAGTTGGGCCCCTGGAGTCGATCAAGAAGGTTTTCGCTCTCAATTACCAGGTAAAAGCCGCTTCGAGTCTGGCTTTTTTGTTTTTTTACACTCGGTATTTATCTAGTAGTTCCATAATATTGTTTACTTTTTACTCTTCAGACGCTTGAATGTAGCTTACTCCATCAAGTGTACGTAGAGTCGAGCTAGAGGCGGATGAAGGATTTGGAAAAATCTAACACAACAGTGAGGAAGGAGAATGTCGAACTGAAAGTAGCGCTCGAGGCTTCTGAAAATAGGATGAAGAAAGTGCAGATGGAATAGAGTCGACTCGAGCGATGTGGAAGTTAGAACAGTGAAGCTGAAAATGAGGTTTACAATGAGAGTGTGGTTGGCCTGAGGAAGGTAAACAATGAATTGGTTGAGCAACTTAAAGTGTTGTTTTGGAGGCAATGATGAAGGAGAGAAGCAACTTTATGCATCAATTCGTGGCTGGGCAACACCACACCCGGCTCCGAAAAAATGGATTGCAGAGTATACTAGGTTGAAGGCAGGCCTCTCACTGTCGACTGAGGGCAAATATGATGAAGAATGAGAGAAGGCTGATTCGAAGGAAGTATGTGGTGAGGAGGTCGTGGGAGTGATGTTGCGGCTGAAGGGAAGACTTCTGGAATGGAGGAGCCTTAGGGTGCTACAGAGATGGTTGTAGAGGCATGAGATGGTCAGGTCTGGGGGATGAGAAGTCAGCTGAATTGGTGGCTAACATTGTTTCCCATATCGAGAAACTCTTGCCATAGTCGACGTTTATGCCGAAGTTCCATCATTCCAAGTCCTGGAAGACTGATCTTTAGCCCTTAAGTAGTTTGTAATTTTATTTTATTTTTGTTAAACTTAACGCTTTTAGTTTGTAATTTCTTTAATGAATGAAAACGTACTAGTTTCTTTGAACTCAAAATAGTCAATGATTTGAGACTTGGCATTTAGATTTATTCGTTTTAGTTTTAAGTCTTAGGTGTCGTGTAAGATGTGTTCGTTTGAATACCTTGAATTATTAAGGGGATTTTTGGGACAATAATAAGAATTTCTAAGAAACTCTAAGTGAAGAAACAATGAAAAGGGTCTACGAAAAAAGTTCTAAGAAAAGAAAGACTATAAGGTAGTCCTCATGGTTGTCCCATAGTCATAAAGCAGTTACTTATAGAGTGGTTAGTCTACATGTAGAATCGCTTGAGATGAATTGCGTTCTGGATGTTTTGGATGAGCTTTCCAAAAGTTGTCCTCAACTTATATGCTTTTTGCCCAACAACCATTGTAATGACCTATGGGCCTTCCCATGTTGGTCCGAGCTTCCCGTCTCTAATCTCTTTGGTGTTTTGAAAGACTTTGCGTATGACCCATTCCACTTCTTGAAAAGTTTGACACCTGACATTTTTGTTGATTACTTGGCCATTCGTTGTTGATGGGCAACAAGTCGAATCAATGAGTGTTCCCTTAGCTCGTCGATGGTATTGAGACTGTCATTCATGAGCTATCGATTAGAATCTTCTTCGAGCCACTGGAAACATATGGATGGGATGCTTCCTTCAGCTGGAATGACTACTTCAACTCCAAATACTAGTGAGAATGATGTTTCACCAGTCGACGAGCAAACTGTTATTCGGTAAGACCATAACACCACCCAGAGCTCGTCTGCTTATGCCCATTTTGGTTTCTCCAATCGTTTCTTTAATGTGCTGATAATAGACTTGTTGGAAGACTCAACATGTTCGTTAACTTGTGGGAAGCGTGAAGAAGCTGAATTTGATACCATAATTTATGCAGAAATCATAGAAACGGTGGCTGATGAATTGTGAACCATTATCAGTCACTATCGCCCTCAGTATCCCGAACCGACAGATTATATTTTTCCAAATGAAGGTTTGTACTTCACGGTCTCGTATCTTGGTGAAGGCCTCTTCTTCAATCCATTTGGAGTAATAGTTAGTGAATGCGAGCATGTAGACCCGTTATCCTGGGGCGCTTAGAAGTTTGCCTACAATATCCGTGCCTCATTTCATGAACGGCCAAAGGGATAGGATAGGGTTGAGTTTCTCTGGTGGTATGTATGAGACTGAGGCAAACCTCTGATATTTATCATATCGGCAGGTGATGTCTGCTGGGTCAGCTCACATGGTGGTCCAATAATACCCTACCATGTGGGCTCGGCAAGCCAAACTCCTTCCCACAGAGTGGTTCCCACATTCACCTTCATGCAACACAACCAGCACGTATCAGGCTTCTTCTGGAGTTATGCACTTGAGATAGGGCCCAGAAAAAAAAGGACATTTTTATGGAATTGATCGTCATACAAAGTGAACCTTGCAGCTTGGCATTGAATCTTTCGAGCCTCGATTTTAACTTGAGGGAGAGATCCGCCTTGTAGATATTTTGCCAGCGGAGTCATCCAGGAATCGACTGGATTGATCAAGGAGATGTTGTTGGTGTCTTCTTTCCATATGGCTGGCCATTCTAAGTACACCACCAGAATAGATTAGGATTTGTCTCTTTGCAAGGTCGAACAAATAGTGGCTAAGGCGTTTACATGAGAGTTTTCGACTCTAGGAACTTGTGCTATTGCAAACTCTTCAAATGTTGCCTGAAGCTCTTTCACTTTTTGGAGGTAGGCAGCCATCTGCAAATACCTTGCCTGTTATGACCCTTGGAGTTGGTTAACAACGAGCTGGGATTCTGACTGAACTTAGATCTTTTTTACTTTGAGTTTCTTAGACAATGTTAATCCAACGATCAGGGCTTCGTATTCTTCTTCGTTGTTGGTGACTTTGAAACTACACTTGACTGCCTATTGTAGCGTGTCACCTTCAGGGGTGGTGATTGATGAACGCTAAAAAGTGTACATTCATTAACAGGAAAATTAATCATTTTACATTTATAGTTTCATTAATCCTCTTAATTTAGCACATTTATGAAATAATAATTAAATTTATGTTTTTATATATTTTTACTGTGATTTGTATTTCTTATATAGTGGAAATAATACTTTGGATGCATAACTAGAAAAATGGACATGACATTTGGATTTTGGGGGCCAAAAACTTAAAAGGGCGTTCTAACAGTATACAATTTCAGAAATTCTAACTTTACGCAATTTTCATATTTTGGCCATAACCTTATACTCTGATATCGGATTAAGGCTATTCTAGTTCCAGATGAAAGAAGACGCAAATATCTACAACTTTACTCTTTGCAAAATTTTCTATTTCTAAGGTTTTCAAGGTGAAATTGATGAAGAAGCCACATGTGTTGCATGTAATTTTAATTATTAAGAAACAAATAAAAAAAAAAGGTTGAGAGATGAGCACTTCTACTATAAATAGAGGTGTTCACCTCTCATTTTCTTGATACTTCTTTCATTTTGTTCTCTTAAAGATTTTGAAGAAGTGTCTTGTGTGTTTTATTTTCTTGTAATTTCTTTTTTCTTTCGGTGAAAAAATCATGTATGTTTTTATTCAAAGCATGAATAGCTAATTCCATTCTACTCGGGTAAAAGGTGAAACTCTAAATATAAAGAATATAAATTAATCTTACTTATATTATAATGTATGAATTGTAATCTGAAGACTAATATTTAATCTTCTATTATATTGAGGGCTGTAGACAATCAAATCTTAGTTGGCATAATTAATATTTTACCCCATATTATATGATAGAGTAATTTAAATCTGGATTAATTATTGACAAATTTTATTATCGTCTTTATGACTGATTTTATATATTTGACATAATTGAGTACCTAACTGGATTTGTTATAGACAAATATTATCACCGCATTTATGGCTGGTTTTATATATTTGACATAATTAATTTCTGAAGTAAATTAACTGGGTAATAATGACAATTTATATAATATAAAAAATAAGATCTCTCTATATTTGAAATATTAAGAGTGGATCCCCTTGCCCCAACATTCTATTTTATTTTTTTGAACTTATTCCATGTGGATCGACCCAGGACTTACCAGGTTATTTTATTACTTCGACACTCATATATTTGGGAGTAAATAACTACTTTGTGAGTGTGTCAAGTTTTTTACGCCGTTGCCGCGAGTATAATTTAGTAGATAAAATAATAATTTAATATTTTTTTTCTGCATTTCACTTTTTTCTTTACATTTGTGTTTTTTTCTTTTGTCATTTATTTGTACTTTTTTTACTTGTTAATTATATTTTTTCCTTTTTATAAGTATTAAATTTGCATATTTAAATTTTAGTATATAGTCTGCATTTAGGTTGCATGAGACATTGGTCTCGATCATCTAACGATAGATTAAATAGAAAGTCTTCATCACATTCATCGTTAGTTAAAATGGTTGAGAATCGAAAAGAAAACCCACTTGGCCGAGATGAAAATCCGGTTGATCAGGTAGAACATTAGTCTCAGCTTAGCGATCTTAATCATCTTAAGACACTCAGGGAATTCATGAATCCCACTAGGACATGATCACCATCTTGCGTTGTTTTCCTTTGATGCATCACGTTTTAATTTTAAACCATGTGCCACTCAACTTTTACCCATATTCCACGGTCTTGAATCAGAAAATCCTTATCAGCACTTGAGGGAATTCGAAGAGGTATGTAAACCAAAATTGCAACATGAATTAATTCGACTCAAGTTTTTTCCCTTTTCTTCAAAGGATAAAGCTAAAATTTGGCTGCAGAACCTTAGGTCAGGATCCATCAAAGTATGACATGATTTGCAAGAGAAATTTCTGAAAATATTCTTTCCCCCTCATAGAACAAACTTCTTTAAGAGGAGAATCACAACTTTCACACAAGAGTCGGGGAACATTTTACCAATTTGTGAGAGATTTAAAGAAATGTTAAATATTTGTCCACATCGTGGTTTAAAACATGGAGGCTTGTTTCCTACTTCTACGAGGGTTTAACACCCCAAAGTATACAAGCAGTGGAAATGCCGTGTAATGGTGAGTTTAGGGACAAAAGTCTCGAATATACATTAGATTACCTAAAACACATAGAAGATAATGCACAACACTGAGACACAGTTGGCACTTATGAGTTGCCTAAAAAAAACAACCATCTAGTAGAGTTATGTTTAACGTTAGGGAAGAACATGACTTTTCTGCTAAATATACATCTCTAGTTAAAAAAGTTGAGGCATTAGAAATGAGGAAGAGTGATCATGTGAAGTCAATTAAAGAAGTCACATGTCAAATCTGTAATTCAAATGAACATGTAACACAAGTTTATCCAACCTTGCCATCTTTACAAGAATGTCTCAATGACCAAGTCAGTTCCATAAACTCCTTCAAAAGACCAAATCCAAACTCATACTCCCAAACCTTCAATTCTGGTTGGAGAAACCATCCAAACTTCAATTGAAAGAATGATAACCAAGCACAATCATCGCAACAACCTCCCCAGGTACACCAGAATTTCCAAAATTCCCAGAATTATGCACCATATGTCCTACAGCCTAGGAAAACCCTTAAGGATGTCTTGCACGCATTCATTGAGAAATATGAAGCCACCAATAACCAAATGTGCAAATATTGATTGATTTGAAAGATACTTTTAAAAAAATCACATTTGCATTAACCATTCACGAGAAAGTTTCCTGTACAATCACAAACAAACCCCAAGAGTCATCAAAATCCTCAAAATGGTAGTTCTGGTATTCAACACATAGACCAAGTCAAATATATTAGTACTATTCGCAGTGGTAAGGTCATCCACATACCTATTCTTGAACCTCGTGAAGTTTAAAATAAGTCAGCCTCAGAGGATAAGAAAGAGGTCGATGAACCATTACCTATCATTGATGATAATGATTTGTCTCATGCATCTCAATTTCCTCAAGCATTGAAAACAAAGCAAATGAACCATTCCCCAGATATATATGAAATATTCAAAAATGTGATGGTCAATATTCCTTTGTTAGATGTCCTTAAACAAATACCATTTTATGTCAAATTTCTGAAAGACTTGTGCACCGTTAAAAGAAGACATTAGGTAAGAAAGAAAGCTTTTCTAGCTGAACAGGTAAGTTCCATTCTCTCAACCGATAATGCTTTGTAATATAAAGACCCTGGTTGTCCAACTATTTCATGTATTATTGGAAATCATAAAATTGAACATGCATTACTTGATCTTAAAGCTAGTATCAATTTCCTTCCATTTTTGGTTTACCAACAACTTAATATTGGCGAGTTGAAACCAACTTCAACTATTCTTTTACTTTCTGATAGATCAGTTAAAGTGCCAAAAGGAATTATGTAAAATGTGTTATTACAAGTCGATAAATTCATATATAATGTGGATTTTATAGTCTTGGAAACACAACCTATAGCATATAGTTACAAGCCAATTCATGTAGTATTTGGTCGTCCATTTTAAGAAATTGCTAATGCTTTAATTAATTGTAGTAATAGAATCATGAATTTATCTTTTGGCAATATGACGTTGGAGCTTAATATTTTTAACATGTGCAAGCAACCATACGATGAGGATTTTGAAAATAAGAACATGGAACTAATTGAATCAATTTTAGAAGAGCATATTTAGGGGAGTGAATGTGATCCTATGGAAATCTGTACAACTAATTTTCTGGAATCAAGTATGCAATTAGATTCATATATTTCTAATGATTTTTCTTCATTTGATTCTTCACAGGTACTGAAAGACGATGTAGAGAAGCAAAATATCGAGGAATTGGGAACACTTGAAGAAGAGAAAAATGAGAAAGCACCCAAATTGGAATTAAAGACTTTTTCAGAATGATTGAAATATACAATTCTTAGAGATAAACAAACTCACCATGCGGTAATTTCTTCTTCTCTTACAAGCGATCAAAAATGTAAGTTATTTGTTTTTAGAGAACATAAACAGGGAATTGAATATACTTTAAAATATATAAAATACACTAGTCATTTAAAATGCACACACAAAATATATTTAAAAGATAATATAAGGACACATCGACCACCCAAAGAAAAGGTTAAACCTTTTCATGAAAGAAATAGTTAAAACATGAGTCCTTAAATTTCTTAATTCATTCATCTCTTACATACCTGGTTTGGAGAAAAGCACATATGTTAAGAAACGAAGAGCTAAGCAATTAGGTGTTTGTTATAAATATATACGTTGGACGTGCAACACTCGTTGTCATTTTTTAGGTTGATGTCTAATAATCCGGAAGAAAAAATTCAACTTATTAGAGATGACTTGAGTAAGGAGTCATTAGATAATATATCATTAACTTTCGAGACGCATCCTAATGGATTTGATAAACTGATTCGCAATTTACATACATAATTTGAAAAAGAAAGACAACAACACAGTCTCAGGAATCTGACTTTAAAAGACTATATTTGTCAATTTATAAGAAAATTGGATGGGAAGTATATCATCGACTCATAGAGGGCATTCAAGTTGTGACTGGATGTAAAAGCAGAGGAAGATGTGAGCCACAATCACGATAATCAATACATATCATTTACCGTTTTCATTTCCTTTTATTGTTTTAATATGTAACCTTTCTTTTAGTAGCAGTGTTGTAGATTCAATTGTCAATTCCCCACTAAGCAGGTGATGTCTTCTAAACTTTAATTATTTTTATTCAGACATAAGGACAATGTCTCAATTTGGTTGGGCGGAGGGGATAGTTTACTAGATAGTTTTCGTTTTCGTGTATTCTTTTTGTAAAAAAAAAATTTTATTTTTTTGTTGTTGTTTAAAAACTAATAAAATACAATTTTTTTTTTGTTTTTATGTTGTTGTTATTATATGTGTAAACAAATATTATTTTGTGTTTTTATTAAAAAAAAAATACACACGAACCAACAACAAATTTTTGACTAACCAAGTAGAATTATTGTCCAGAGATGGCAGTATAAGGAGTTTTCGCTCCTAAGACGCATCTCAATGTATTTCGTAAGAAGTTATTTTTGTTCATTTTTTTTGAATCATTTAAATTTATGCATTCTCCATAATATTGATTAAATTTGATTTTCATATACTCATTTGACAGATATTATCAACATACACAGTAACATATGATCGTGGGTTATTCAAAAAAATAACCCAGCTTTTACTTAATAACAGGACATCTTACCTAAACAAGTAGTGATTATTCGCGTAAAACTGTAGGGCTTGAGTTAGTTTTAAAAAAATTGATAATAATTAAGCTTTTACTTAATAACCGGACATCTTGCATCAGCAAGCAATGATTGTTCACGTAAAACAGTAAAGCTTGAGTTGTTTTTTGTTTTTTGTTGTTTGTTTTTTTTAAAAAAAAAAGTGTGTGTGAATAAGTTCGATTTTGTAGCCTCTCTAACTTGAGCAATCAAGTATGTACGTGTGTTTTATACTTGATGCCCTAAGACTAACTTGTCTGGGAGTCACTGGCCTAAAATACGTTATATGAGTTAAAGAGAAAGCTTAAGGAAATCAGACACTCTTTCTTTTTGACATTTGATATCCGAGCAATTAAGTCCGTATGGGTGTCTTAACACCTAGTGTCCTAAAGCCAATTGGTTTGTGAGTCACTGGCCCAAAGCTAGTTACAAGAGTTAAAGATTAAAAATAATATATTTTTGTATATAAATAAATTGTCATTGCCAAAAGGCAAGAGTTCTAATATAATTTATGACAAAAATATTATTCTCTTTTCAACAAGACCTGTGAATATTGTGCGCACAATGAATTGATTGATATTTTGTTTTATGTGTGTATGGAAGAATGATAAAAAGTACATGATAATTTGCTTATTTGATAATTTAGAAAGAAATAAAACAATTACTAACTTCGATAAAAATTTATCTTTTAGTTTTCACTTAAATTACTAGGGACTAGTAATAAGCTGGTTGGGGGTGTGATGAACACTAAAAAATGTATATTTATTAACAGGAAAATTAATAATTTTACACTTATAGTTTCACTAATCCCCTTAATTTTTTGTACATTTGTGAAATAATAATTAAATTTATGTTTTATATATTTTTATTGTGATTTTTATTTCTTATGTAGGTGAAATAATATTTTGGATGCATAACTAGAAAAATGGATGTGATATTTGGATTTTGGAGGCCAAAAACTTAAAACATGAGTAGCTAATTCCATTCTACTGAGGTAAAGAGTGAAACTCTAAATATGAAGAATATAAATTAATCTTACTTATAATATAATGTTTGAATTAAATCTGAAAACTAATATTTAATCTTCTCTAATATTTGAGGGTGTCTTGATTCGTTGTAGACAATCAAATATTGGTTGGCACAATTAATACTTTACCCCATATTATATAAGAGAGTAATTTAAATATGGATTAATTATTGACAAACTTTGTTACCGCTTTTATGGTTGATTTTATATGTTTGGAATAATTGTGTACCTAATTAGACTTGTTATAGACAAATATTATCACTGTCTTTATCGTTGGTTTTATATGTTTTGACATAATTAATTCCTGAAGTAAATTAACTGGGTAATAATGACTTAAAAAGTAAGATTTCTGTATATTTGAAATATTAAGAATGGATCCCCTAGGACCAACTTTCTAATTTACTATTGCAATTCAATTTAAAATTGTCCATCACTTTAATCAAGCCTTTTTTATTTTTACTTGAATTGTTATTTTATTTTACTAAATCTATTTCATGAGGATCGATCCCGGACTTACCGGGTTATTTTATTACTTCGAGACTCTTATACTTAGGAGTAAAGAACCACTTTATGAGTGTGTCAGTGATTACAAGTCCCCAGCCCCATCCTCGCTTGTTTCTCGATCCATCGACTGCGAGTTTCTAAGTTGTTGTCCGCTGAACACACTTGACTTCCAAGTCGACTGGAACCTATAGACTAGGGCAAAGTCGGCTACGAATTCTGCTAGTGCCTGAGACTTGATCACAGTCCACGACTGGTAAGTTATGTCATGTTCTTCTAGCTCCACTGCCCACTTGACTAGTCTCCCGGAGAGTTTGGATTTGTAGAGTATACTTCTCATGAGATAGGTGGTGAAAACTGTGATTGGGTTCCTTTGGAAGTGGTGTCTTCCTTTCGAGCCACTATTACCAAGGCAAGTACTAGCTTTTCCATCTGAGTGTAGCGAGTCTCCGCGTTGAGTAGGGCTCTACTCACATAGTAGTATGAGAGTTGAGTTCCTTCTTCTTCACGGATCAGGGCTGCGCTAACGGCTCATTCTGACACCCCCAAATAGAGGTAAAGTCTTTCTTTGTCGACCGGCTTAGAAAGTAGTAGTGTGGTTTTCAGGTACCGCTTGAGTTCCCTCAAAACATCATCACACACTGAGATCCATTCAAATTCTTTTGCTATCTTGAGGGCGGAAAATAATGAAAAATATTTGTATGTAGACTTGAAGATGAACCTATTCAGAACTACTACCCTCCTCGCAGGTCCCGTAATATCTTTTGGATTTATGGGAGATGGGATATCAAGAATGGACGTGATCTGAACAGATTTGGCTTATATCCCTCGCCGTATGACTATGTAGTCTAGGAATTTTCCCGAAGCGACGCTGAAGGTGCACTTAGTGAGTTTCAGTTTCATCTCATATTTCCTCATTATGTCGAACGCCTACTTCAGGTGTTGTAGGTGTTTCTCATCTTTTAATGACTTAACCAACATGTCGTCAATGTATACTTCCATTGTCTTCCCTATCTATTGGGAAAACATCTTGTTGACGAGGCGTTGGTATGTTGCTCCAGTGTTCTTGTGTACGAATTGTTGGACAATTATGACCCATAGCATCACTATTTGTAAAAGACATGGTAATTTTTTACAAATTAACTATGTGACAATGGAAATTACTCTTTTATCATTTTGTAATTAGATTACTTGGATATATAAAAGATAAAAGTCCATATGATTAGTACTAGATTAATAAGATATGAGACAGTATTAATCCACAAAAAGTTTAATCATTAAATATCCATAGTCGTAGTATTATCGAGACTAGACATTGATAATGCGGAATAGGCTAGTATTACACTTGTGCGCTTTATGGAAGCTTAACAGTATAGTTCTCATATATTTAAGTATTGGATACTTATGCAAGTGTGATAGGAGGTTCTGTTAGCCGTTGGACTGGGAACAGCTTCGCTTTGGATAGACCCCTCAGAATCTCATTGGTAGTATGACTATGTGTCTATGGGAATCTGAATCAGGGTAGGTGTATATGGTCTTAACCCGTGACTTGCATCGCTAATACTTACGAAAATCAGTATACTTTGGTTTTGGTCGTCTGGAGCTTTAATAGGTTTTGTGTACGCCTCTTCTATGTATACTGAGAATCGTAGTGTATTGGGTGTGATGTCAAGATGGAAGTATCACTTCAGTCATATGGAGATGATGATCACGCAGGATACATAACTAGTACTCTTAAATACTGTAGCTATCGGGATAGTATGACCAGGTCATGATTATCCGATTACAGAGACTAGTTGCTAGTGATCCGATATATGCTTCGTAAGGGGCAGACACAATTCCAACCCTAGGCCTAACATGTGACATCAAATACTGGATCTTATTACGCAATACATTGTATACTATGCCCGATACAGATTATATATTCCTCGTTGAATATTTTTGGAGAATTGGGTAGGCACGGTGCTTTGCTAGAAGCCAACCATGTCTCATAAATCAGTGAGAACGTGGTACGGGGTACGTACATATTCGGATGGTCCGATGACTATATTTACTGCCAACATATCAATGGATCTCTTGGGTCGCTTCCCAAAGATTCACCGATGACATTTGACTCAAACAAAATTAATCTGGGATTAATTACGAGAGAGAAAATTAATCTGAGATTAATTACGGTAAGAATTTATCTGGGATAAAATTCGTTGATAAAAGAGAACGTGATTAATTTGGAATTAATCGATTAAATAATATATTGGATATATTAATTGAAATTGGATTTCAATACGGAATTAAAATTGGATTTTAATTCAGGCGAACGAATTAATTTGGAATTAATTTGTAAGCGACTTTCGTAATAATTTTGTTAGGCATTATTATTTAATTAAATTGGATATAATTACATCGCAACGAAAAATTCGTTTAATTAGATTAAACGAACCAGAGCCCAAAGTGTGTAGTGTAAGCCAACTAGATTTTGAATTAAATGGGTGAGACCCATGACTTACATCAATTGTCATTGATTGATGGAAGTAGTTGGAATAATGATTGGATCTTTTATTACACACACCTACCACACTTGGAAGTCAACTTTTGTATTTAAGTTTTTGGAAAACACAAATACATAATGGACTCTCTCTTTCCAAAAGGCTTGGCCGAAAATCTCTCTTTTCCTTGGTCGAATCCTCATTGGCCGAATTCACCTCTCTCCCTTGGCCGAATTAGCTTCTATTGGAGGGCAAGTTTTGCTTCATTTTTGTTCAAGCTAGCACTTAAAGGAGTAAAAAAAAAGGTGATAGGGAAACTCACCCAAGAGTTTTGAACTCAACAAAAAGCTTGGAGCTTCCATCAACAAAGAAAGTTTTGAATTTTCTCATCCATTCAATGTGAGTATTTCCGTAACTCTTCTTGAATTATTCACACACAAATCATGATTTAGAGATTCTTGGCATGTCTAGGACACCAACACGAATGTCATTACTTTGTAGCAGTATATTCCTCTGTTGGTGACGAAAGCCGTCTTTTCTTGGTCGCTTGGATGCATCAGGATTTGGTTGTAGCCCGAGTAGGCGTCCATGAATCTCAATAACTCATGCCTGGTTGTAGTGTTATTTCCCGTTCTTCTTTCAAACCACCACAACATTGGCAAGCCACTTGGGATATTAGACCTCTTTGATGGCCCAATTTTGTAGAAGATTCTGGACTTCTTCACCAATGATTTGGTTCCTCTTCGGGGTGAATATCCTTTTTTTATGTCTTACCGCTGGATAGGCTTGGTCCACGTGGAGCTCGTGGGTCATCATCTCGGGGTCAATTCCGGTCATGTCTTCGTGCGACTACGCAAAACAGTCGTGTCGCTCTATGAAGAGGTTGATCAATTTGCACGCAGCTAGGGCCCAAGGCTTTGTAGTCCGCAAGCTGGGGGTGAATCTAGACCTCATCAAAGGCTTCCACAACAGTTAGCTGGTGGAGTTCTGGTATCGATATCATTTCCTTGTTGAAGCGAGCCACGTAGCTTCATAGAGATTCTCTCTTTCATTGCTAGATCGCGTTGAGATCGTATGTGGTCTTCTTGAGTTTACATGAACTTGTAAAGTGCTCCACGAACTTTTCTATTAACTCTTGATATGACCCAATAGACCGGTAAGAGAGGTTAATAAACCAAGTGAGGGTTGGGCCTACTAGTGTTTCTCTGAACCATTTGCATATTCCAGCCTCCCATTGGTGTGGAACTATATCCGTGGACATCATCTTGTACTTGTAGTGGACAACATGGTCATCTGGGTCTGTGGATCTGTCATATAGCCTCATATCTAGGGGCTGAAATTCCATGGGAGTTCTAAGGAGATGATTGTCTCCAAGAAGGGAGTGTCTGAAATTATCCCGGCCTGACTTTTTCTCACCGGTATCTTTATCCCAGATAGGCTGGAGTGAATGTCTTCTTTGAATTCCTGCATCTTTTTGCATATGGTTGAGGTGACTCGTTACGCTGGATCTTTGGGATGAGTATAATGGTTGGTTTGATGGCTCTGATGATGGTCGTTAGGTAGTGGATCGTCATCGGTCGCGTCATCGAATGCCCCAAAGAGGTTAGTTTGGAGGATGAGGACGTTAGGTGTATTCTAGGTTTCTCGAGATTGGGAAGTTGAATCAATCTGCTCCAATTACTTCTCGAGGTTGGTGTTGGTGCTTCTCATTGTTAGATTCTCCTATTCTAGCGAACGCAACCGTTCTTGGAGAGCGACCAACTATGCAACCACAAGGTTTGATGTTTGTTCGCTGCCAGAAGCCATGTGAGTAGGTGTGATGAGGCCCAGGATGCACCACATGATGGACACAGACGGATCACCACCATGCATGTTCGAGAAGGTCCAATCACGAGGTCTCGAGCTAAGAAGATCCATGAAGCAATGCATGGATTCATACAGGAGATTATATCTGACTATTCATGCACCTATACTACATTGAGTATGAGCTTGAAGTTGGATGAACCCATAATGTTGAACCTTATTCAGGCCGTGGAGCAACGAGATACTTAAACCTATTTTATTATAGTTATTTGATAATTATTATTATTTTATTTAGGGCTTGACATTTATTTTAATTCGGCCATTTTTTTTATGTTTGAGCATATTACTTTATATTATTATTTTATGTTTAGGAATTAGGTTAACCGTGAAAGGGTTTTCACGTGGGGATAGTTTAGGTTAGTTTTAGGATACACGCCTGTTAGCGAGTATGTAGTTTCGTCTTTTGTCTATTTTTTGGGTTAGGATTTTTGGTTGAAGCCTCCTTATAAAAGGCTAACTTTGGTTCTGTTTTGATTAACTCTTCTTCAATAAAATTATATCAATTCGTGAACTTTGGGAAACCCTCAATATGTTTTCACTAGTTTTGGTTTATCAAAGGTCTGCTAATCCTTTGTGGCGCCTCATTAGCACTCTAGAATTCTGTTACTTGTTCCTCAGAGGTTTAGAGTTTTTACCCGAACTGTCTTGGCTTTCTTTGGAACAGTTTTAGTCTTGTGTGGGTTTGCTTGGCTTGTTCCAGGCAGGTTCTCATCAAGGTGTGTCGTGTGGATCATGGACCGAGGAATCTTTACTTGCTATGAATCACCGGGGCCCCATGGTGGGCGCCAAATTATAGACGTTGAATTTCATCTTCGGCCTACAATCGAGATTTGTATAATGGGGCACCTGTGATCTTGTAATATAAAGAAAATATGAGCGCAAAGTATCTACACATTGGTGCGGTGGTTTCCGTAGGTACTCCAATGCTCAAGTCAATAGGGTAGACGAACAGAAAGAAGAGGAATGAAAAAGTTTATGGTTACCTTAGACTTCATATTCTGATGGCTGTGAGGATGGTAAATCAATATTTTGGGGAGTATTCTATGATTTGAGTACTCGAGTTTGAGTGCTAAAACTTGAATGAATATTCCCTTTGGACCCCTTTCCTTTTACAGGCCGTGAGGTAGCCTTCTAATCAGATTTAGATTCCTTGAAAGAGTTGTATTCCAAGTCTATTTAGGGTAGCAAGTTGAATCAGAGTCGAACTAGGAGTGCCGAGTTATCCGATTTTAGATGTGATCTCTATGGTATTTTGGATTATACCACCGTATTTGTAGATGTTATGTCTCGATCCAGTTACTCAATTTCCTTACTTAAGAAGGAACTAGTTGTGTGTGGACTGGCGGACCATGTCTATTGGGATATTACATAATATATGCCATTGTTTGAATGAGAAACTGCTCAAATATGGTATGTTGGAGATCATTTGAGTCGAGTGGGCTCTTACAAGCCCTTAGGCCGCATGAGCTTCTTCCCTCGGGATGTATGGGCTCGTGGATTCTGTGGAGGAACCACGCGTGAAGACTAAAGGCTATCGGTAGCCTTTGTGCTGTTTGGGCTTTGTCCAACATATGGGCTTGGGACATAATGATATTTGGTTCTTAACCCAAATTTGGTCCGTACAAATATATACTCTTCATATGTAATATTTTTGTCACATTTCTAAATTATGTATATTCATGATATGTATTATTTTTGTCACATTTTCAAAGTTTTGCTATAATATAAAATCAGTAAAACTGAAAAGGCCAAAAGATAAGGATCATATAAAGAAATCATAAAATTAAGTAGGTTATAACACAAAAATATAAATATAATTAGGTCCTAATTTAAGTGTATGTTGAAGATTGTTGTAAATTAACTCGTTGTTAAAATAGTTTAATTTACAAGATCCAAAATCAAAAGATTACCTAATTCCTAATTTCAATTATAGTTCATTTCATTAAAGAAAATGATATATTTGTTGAAATATTGTTTAATATAATTGTTTGAAAAATGATATAAATTATTGTTTATTAAACAAATATAGAATAGTTCATTTCATTCAACAATATTATAATTTAATTTACAAGAGCCAAAATCAAAATATTACTTAAGGAAAAAAGCAAAACCACTGATGTTTGGTGAAATTAAACGAAATTCTATTAATAATTTAAAATTAAACAAAAGCCGTTACATAGGATTTCAGTATAAATATTTTGGTTCTTAATGAAAAACATGAGGTATAAATGACAATCGAGACATCTTGTCTTGAACCAATCTCATCCTATTCCATCTTAATTGTGATTCGGGTCGAAATTCGCATGAATACAAAACTAAATGGCTTGGAATCCTGAATTTCAATCGAGATTATAGATTTTTTATGCCAAAATTCAGGATTTTTAAACATGAAGGAGTTTAATTTAATTTTAAAACATGAAAAGATTTCGATTAGTTTCACTAAATATGAGGAGGATTTCACTCATTAATTTACACAGTTGTAAACAATATTTCAACGTCTTTATGTTGAAATATTTTATAGTATATGAAAATAATACTCTATAAAGGAATAGACTACAACACTGCTTCAGTTTACTTAGTTTTAGAAAAAACAAGGTTTAGTTCCTGATGTTAAATATTTTTTTGTTAATTGAGTCATTTTTCATTTAATTTTGAAATAAGTTTTTTATTATTTTTGAACAGTTTGCATATTCAAATTATTTAATACTAATAGGATGAAAAATAACTTAAAAGTAACTCAATATTTTGGTTCTTAATGACAATGATTAAATCATGTATTTTTAAAAATATTGGGACAAAAATATTTTTATGATAATCAGTAGGATATTAGATGTCATTTTCCAAAAAATATGACTTTAAAGAGGTTTTACTTATGATTGAGTTAATTAAAGTTTTTCTATATTGATCAACTTCTTAACTAGTAGATGACGACCTGCACGATGTTCATGACTCGTATCATAAAAGATAGATATAATAGATTAATCTTGTTATTTATGAATATATTATAATTTATGTTATTTGTTTTTGGGTAATTTTCTTAGAATAGTACATGAAGTTGTGTGTTCATATTATTTGTAAGTACAACTTGATTGGAATTTAAAAAGTAACATTTCAATAATATAAATCGAATAGATTTTTTTAAAAAAAAAACTGTGGGAACGTGAAACATATATTTGAATAGAAAATCAAAATTAAATCTAGCTTTGTGGGTGTTGAAATTGAAACAAAAGCGTAAATGGGTTGATTTAATCCAATATTGAAAAAATTTTAATTACTAAAGAAATTTATTTATAAGTTAAAAAATTTAATAGCAAAAAATTAATGACTCAAAGATGTATAATAATGAATGTGAACGAACCACTTACATAAGTGGACATCCTGAGGATTAAGAGAGCTGACATGAACATAATAATTTGTGTGTATATATTAATATAGAATTGTAGAGTTTTAATAGAATATCAACTTTAAATTTTTGAGTCAAAACCCTCCATTAATATTCTAAGAGAATGAACATCTCATATTTAAATACATGATTATAGTTAATTTATTTTGTTTATTTGCGTGTTCTTTAATTTCTTAAGATTTGGCAAATATGTGTGATACATCAATCCTCATCTTATATAATCGGGTGACCACAAAAGCAAAGCACAGTGACAGTTAAGCAAACTAAGCTTAGGAGATAAATCCATGGTTCTATATCAATCATGCCTTAATCAAATTTTTCTTAGCTTAACATTATCATCAAACAGTTTTAGTAGCATCGGGGATTATGCTTATCAGATGGAGATTATAATTATAGAAAAAGAGTAGTGTTGAACAATTATAGAAGTAGAACAAGAGAATGTGGGAATCATGCTTCCACTTATAGAATGTGGAAGCTTCCATAAGCTATCTACTTTGTATTATATGTAATTTGAAGTTTTAATATTCGAGGAGGTAACCGTGTAAGTTGTTCTTGATTCACGCCTGGTAAGTCTCATAAACCCATGTTTCCTAAAGTAAAAAGAACAATATGAGTTAAATGTGTTCTAATAAGTAACCGTAAATACGTATATATGTTCATAAGAATTCTATTTAAAGTTTCAATCTTGTTCCTTTGTAGAGTGTGTGGTTACTTACTAGGTTTCTATAACTCACACCAAACCGGTTTGCTAATTTTGCGGATTGGCTTCTAGATAGGTCAACCACTTCAGCTTTGGGAATCATGCTCAAGACACGGATCGCCCAAGTTGCAGTCACCCTCGCATGTGTCCTGGGAAAAGTTCTAGGATTAGGAATTGTGATTAATATATTATTTTTCGTGCCGAGCACGCTGTTTGTATTTATTAAGTAAATGTTTTGATTTTTTATGATGTTGTGGGTACAGAGCCCTTAAGTGTTGATAGATGATGTGGGCATGAAGCCCTTAGGATATGATTTTGATGAGTTTTGTGTGGACCTGAGGTCTTTTTATTTGTTTGATGCTGGACTGTGATCCAGGTTGTCCAGTTTTAGGATATATCATGCCCGATTTTCTGTAAATCTAGAGGCTTATGGAGATGGGTTAATCCTGTCTCCTGCTAGTAGCACCTTGCCTTTGGAGGGGTGTTATAATTTTATATGTATATATTTATGAAAAATTAATGTAAATCAACAATGATAAATTATAATATTAAATAATATCATGACCAAACGATAATCGTATTCAATTTATTTAATAAACAAATCGAATACCAATCCTGATATTAGGATTCGTTTAATAAACGAATCGAATACGAATCTATCACATTTCGATTCGATTCGTTTAGGATTCGATATAAATTCGATTCGTTGATTCATTTTACCACTCATATCCAATAGTAGTGTCACTATTGATATGTAACTGTATATCTAACATTATTCCCAGGGAACATTAGTCTGTTAATAATTTATTTAATTATAAAAATCATTTGCAACATTTAATTTCTTAATATTATGTTCATTTCACTTAAATAAATCCTTTATAATAAAAGTTTTGCACAGTGAGCTTGTAATAGTCCTAAAATTTAAAATGGTATTATGTTTTTTCATAAAAATATTCCATCAAACTTAATATTTGTGTAACCCTTTACTTTTCAAAATTTTGAACTAAATTAAAAAGATTTTGAAATTTCGGAGTTGAATTATAAATATGTTTATATTAAGTGAAGGATTTCTGAAATTTAAGCTAAAATTATAATTTCTTAAAACTTCAAGAGGTTTTATGATCTTTTCTAAGGGGTCAGCACATGTCATCAGTGGGAGGCCAACACGTGTCATCAATGGAAGGCCAACACGTCTCGTCATCTGGATGAATCAATGGGTGGCACATGCTACCCATAAGTCTATAAAATGACATTTCTGCTCCATTTTCTCATTCTCTCTCTCTTCTTCTTTCTCACTTATTGTTTTGTTGTCGTAACAGCAACACTGCTTGTCGTCGGCCTCCACTCACTGGCCTGCTGTGCCCAATGGTAGCTTGCCAGCGACCATGTCTATATTCGACACCATTTGCGATTTTTTTTTTGTAAAAGTAGGGACAATTTAGAATTTTGGTCAGAATTCAGAATCTGATCGTTGGATTGACAAAGCAGACACACCAACTTATTGCCCTCATCAATACAAGCGTTTTGATATACATATAAGTCGTTGAACGTCTCCGGTACGGAGTCCAATTCTCAAAGAGGGCCCGAGTTCGTTAGAAAACGTGTCAAGTGAGTCCCGAATCAGAACAACACATATATCACGCACAACAGAATAATTTGTAATATACGATCGTGTTATGAGCAGACCTTGATCCTGAGGCTTCCGGTTAGCTGAGTCGAACACGTCACATAATTTTTAGATATTAATTTTGAGGGGTCATTTGATAGTCACCGATTAACGGGACCCACGTGCCTTTTAAGCCTGCGAGTGGGCTCGATGTGAGTTTTGTAGCAATGTAATTAACATAATAGATTGAATGCATTGAGTACTATTGTGAAATCGGTTTCATGTTTTGAGCGTCAAGTTAAGGTAGGGATTCTCACCTTGATTATGGTTTTAAATTATTTATATACATATCATTATATTATACCTATAAAAATGATATGAAATATTTTAATATTAGCCATGTTTCATAAAATGTGGGATGAGGCGCGGTGCAACACGACCATCATGATTTTGATAAATATATTTCAATTTTTGTTTTTGTAAATAACTTCATGATAATATAAAAGTGACTAATTTGATTGGATTGATAAATAATTAAAATTTAGGTATATGTGTTGCATGTATGATTACTATTCACGATCTTATATAGGGTGTCTGGTTCACAACTTCATTTATTGGTGTCTTGTTATACAGTTCCGTGTGGCATATTCACAATAAGAGTGTTCATAGGATCGGGTCAAATCACGACCTGACCCGACTCGACGTGACTTGATCCGACCCGAGTGGGTACTAAAAAAATTATACAATTTCAGGTTGACTCGACCCGACCCGACCCGATTTTTGCGGGTCGGTTCACGGGTTTGACGATGCAACCCGACTCGAAAAAAATAATTTTTTATTAGTTTTCTAAAATTTTATTATTTTTTAAAATTTTTACTTGTTTATTACTTTTTTATCTTGAAATTTTATATGTATGATAAGTTTCGATGACATAAAATAATTAATATTTATGTCTTAAAATAATTAATAAATAGAAAAATTCATTTTTTTGTCGATCCGACCTGACCCGTGTGACCCGCTCGGGTTTGCATACTCAATTTTCGGGTTCAGATTTATCAACCCGAGTGACCCGACCCGATCGGGTTTCCCAAAATTTGAAGAAACCTTACTCGACTCGACCCGTGAACACCCTTAATTCACAGCATCTTTGCGGTGTCTGATTCACAGCTTTTTATTGGGTGTCTAGTTGACGGCCCCGTTTAGGTGATCGGTTATGTGGCTCCAACACACACAGTCCCGTTTAGGTGATACATTACATAATCATATCTTTATTTTGAATTTTTATTATTTATTAACGACAGATTTTACATTAAACTGTAAGAATATTTTTTTAATAATTTATACATGATCTTGTTTTTATCTATGTTTTAAAAGTTCATGGGGAATATTTTGACTCTTTGATTGATTTTCTTTAATTTTTGACTGATTGATTGATTTTTAAATCAATTTTATTTTGAGTTATCTACTTAAATATTATTAATCCCGATTTGAAGTGATGAGGGGGATTATATTTTTGGCCTACCATAAGAACAAATACCATTTTATTTACAAAGGAAAAGATCATATCAACTTTCTTCCCAGCCATTGATTATTTTCGAAAAATGACAGAGAAATAAATTCACAACTTTAATGATATATATAATATGATAAAAAACCCCAAAGAGATAATAAATAAGAATCTCTTGCGAATTACAAAACGATTGCGTACAATAGAATATTTCCTAAAACTCTGTTTATAACAGAACTAGATACGACTTATGGGTAATTAAAGAAAAGAAAAGAAATAACTTGATAATTAATTAATTAATTAACACCTACTTTCTATCCTGAGTTGCTGCTGATGAGAAGCACTAGTACGTCCATCAGCAACAAGTGCTTTTCTAGCAGAAGCAATTTTATTAGGAACCAACAAGGCCTCAAAAGCAGAACAATCAATCCAATCCTTAAGAAAATCCTCTTGGCCCCATGTATCCGGTATCAAAACCCGACCCGCCACCTCTTCTCGATGCCTCTTCAGCCTCTCACGTCCACCACCAACATGAACTTTCTGAACAAATTCTTCATTCTCATTATGCAGAAGAAGATTTGAAGACGACCCATTTGCCTTGTTCGTCTTGGCATTATGGACTCGTCGAAGAGATTTCATCATGTTGCTTTGATCTTGGGGATTCTTCATTATTTTGTTGTTAAGGATTTTCAGTTTTGTGTATATTTATTTTTGTAGGAGGTGAAGAATGGGTGGGGGAATTAGAATACACGTCATGGGTTTTGTTTCTGTACGGCTAGTAATGGGCCTACGTTTATAGCTTGGCATTGGATTCAATATTTTGTGGTTTAAAATGTTTTTTTATTTTTTATTTTTTTGGAAATTGAACGATGGACATAAGTTTTTGAGTGGGGAGATGTTTGATTTTTATTTTTATTTTTTGGTTTGTGTGTATGAAATGAATGGTTTTGGCCAATGGGGTGGGTGGATTTGATTGTGGTGGAAAAGTGAGGCACATAGAATTTGATTTATGGGTTGCAAAGATGTGGACAAAGTGGAATTTAAATGATAGATATTTATGGATGGGAAATAATGATTTATAATGAAATGTAATTTTTTAAAAAAATAATTTCATTTTTAGTTAGATATAAAGGAGAGGAATTAAGTGGAAAAAAGAAGAATATGATGTAATAAAAAGAGTCCATTAGTCATTGATGTCTAGCCGTCCAAATTAGAGTGTTGGAGATAAAATATAAATTGAAAATAATAATAATATATGAGACAATATTTCCCGTTATGAAACTTGAAAAACCCCCCAATTAATATATTACTCTTCATTCTATTCGATTTTATTCTATTATAAACAATCAAATTTTATCAACCTAAACATAGTTTAGAATGAGTGATTTATTAATTCCTACACAATTAATGGGCGATCCTCTCAATATGTCCATTGGTTTGTTTGAGTTTTGATTAAAATGTAAGATTATTGAAAATACCATCCCACTCTCAATTATTTTTTAAAAGATAAAAAAATTTGATGAATAATTTCATCAAGATCGTCATCATCTAACCTAATTTATTAAACAGTAAACTGAGGGGAGTTAATAAAAAAATGAACCTAAAATGAAATCAAAATCTTATAGTTTTCCACATTTATATTTTGATATTTATTAAAATTATCCACAAGGTTGGTAGAAATCTCTAGTGGGTGTATTTTTTTTTTTTTTTTAAAAATTATTATAAATAAAAAAACTCTTAAAGTAGGGTTCTTATTTGGGGCAATATGACAGATCGTGATTGGTCAATTATGATCCTATCCAGTTATTTTTTTGAGACAAAAAATTTTCTCATCCCATATCCTATTAAATCCCGTCCAATCCCATTAAAATCTTATCATGTTAGTGTCCCGTCAAGATCCCCTTAAGACGGGACATGAAAAATTGTCAACCCTAATTATTTATTTTCATTTAATTTTGTAATAAAAGGAAACTATTAAATTAGCAATAAAATATTTATAAAAGAACTTCTAGGCTAAAGAAACACGAGAAAGCACAAACATTTTATGGGAGAGAAGGGAAAAAACTGCTAATTAGACATGAAAATGCAGAACATAGATCTATATGCTGCTTTCTAATTAACTTCTTACTAGAACTCAAGTTTGCGAGGAACTCAAAAAAGGTAGAAAAACTGATGTACACATTTTCGAAAAAATAAAATAAAGAATGTCAAGCTCTTGGATGGTAAATGTGCGGCTTCTTCCTTAAGAACTCGGGAATCTCTACTGAACCACTATCAAAATTTGAGGAACGTCTATCGATGCTAGGGGACACATCATTATGCGAAAGCCGGGTTCCCTTCTGCATTTTCACATATCAAAACGATATAAATGAAATAATACTTCGAGTCAGAGATATAGACCGAGTAGACATACCTTCCCTTCGATTTTATCTCCCTTGAATCCGGTGGCAATCAGTGTTATGCTCACCTATTAAGCAAAAGAAGATGCATCTTTGAATTCAAATTTCATTGTATGCTAAAATCGTAAAAGAAATTTTGACTCCTGAAGTTATTATTAGGCAAAACAGAAACACCATATGGTCTTTCAGTGTTATTAATCCATAAGCTAAGAGTAATAAGTTCTATCAGGACATGTCACATTGTTGGTTAGTTACTGCCAAGACTTGTCTTTATGAAAAATAATAAAATATCAAACTCAAATTAACAAAGAAAAGGAGAATGGCAATACATTGATTTGATGAAGAGGATGAACTTCAAAGCAATAAGAATTAATTCACTTAAATTTTTGATTAGCGGGAAATAATTGGCATATCTTATGTTTCCTATGTCCTTTTAGGGTCCAAAAACCCCTCACTGAAGCTAAAGACATCAAATTACTACAATTACAATATAAATTGTCAATTGGAATTTATAGAGATATTCATCTACTCCTTTAGTAGTAAGGGGAATTCCTATCTTGTAGGAGATGCTCTGGTGTATATATTCAGAAATGAAGAGCGATCCTTGAATGATAAATTTTAACAAGTTGAGTATTCAAATGAGCAGAAATATCAGAGCTCCAGGTTGTTAGTACACATAAGTGTAGCCTGTTTCTATCCATTCATTTTGTTAATTAGTACTAATGAGTTCATCCAAAACCAGCAAGGTGACAATAAGATATTCTTGTAGGCAATTTCAATTAGTAAATACTTAGATTTGTTTTCTAAGTTTCTGTCTAGACTCAAATACTAACAGAACAATCGCCTGTGATGATTGTGTTATTTCTGGCTCTCTCCGACTTACTTGATTACTTAGTGATTTATCTATCACTGCTCCAAATATCAAATTTGCACTGGGATCCACAAGGTCATATATAACCTCAGCCGCAGTATTCACCTGCAAGAAATTCGACGTGTGAATTAAAAGTCAAAAGAAAGAAGTTACAGCGAGTTGAAACAATTATTATGGTGAAAGCATACTGTAAATGGTAAAGAAAAAGATATCAAGGACAATCAGAGAGCAATGATAAGCCACATAGTATTTCTTAAGTAAAACAAATGTCAATCATGGGACAAAACCCAACAATAAAATGTGTTTTCAACTCCACCACCCTAACCAAAAGGGGTAAAAAAAAAGAGAGAAAAAAGAAAAAAGAAAAAAAGAAACGGATAGACATTCTACAGAATGTAGACGCAATACAAGCAATGAGTTGAACCAGAATATCATAAAAAAGGCCCACCTCAAATAAAGTTAAATCAGTTCCACCGGTTATATTCCACACAATGCCAGTAGCTCTCTCGATGCCAATATCTAATAAAGGTGATTGAATGGCATTCAATGCAGCATCTCTTGCCCTACTCTTGCCTGAAAATCAACAAAGTCGATAATTGCACGAAGATTTTGAGAAAGATGCATTTATGATTCTTGGGCCAGAATATCTTGACAAATGACAGAGATATAAGCAGTACACCACGAAAGACCCAGAGACAGCGCGAAAATGGATAACAGTTATACTGTAAAAAATTTCCAATTTTCTCTCAACCGTTCACTTCAATCACCAAGCCATTGGGTTAAACACAAGTGACAGGAGAGTTATATGTGCTGAGAGCTGAGTGTACTCTTGTTTTCTACTCTATCACCTTTCCATTTTTGATTAGTTTTGTTCCTTTGCAAAAAATTGTAAGCATAGAACAATGACGAGATTGGGAATTTCAAGCTCACCAGTTGCAGTTCCTATTCCCATAAGGGAAGAACCTGCATCCTTCATAATAGCTCGAACATCAGCAAAATCAACATTAACAAGGCCTGGAATCTGCAGTCAACAAAATTCACCACAATTAAAAGGGGATAAACTACGGATGCTAAATATAACTTATCAGGAACCTAATGGACAGAATAATAGTTAGCTTTGACTCTATAGACAAAATTTACAAATACTAACAATGTTACACTAGTATAATTTGAAAGGCCGTCATGCCACATGAAGCACTGTAAAAGCTGCATCAATTAAAAGCTCATAATGGTAAATCAGATGTACAAATGTACACGGTATTTCACACAAGTTGTATGTACTTAAAATCCAAAAGATTACACAGAGAAGTTTGAAAAAAGATAATATTTTACCTAAAGCTGTTTTAATTGATACAGTTCAAAAAATTTAAAATAGGCCAGTTAGAATTACAGGCAACTGGAAATCCAAAGATGTTACTAATTATGAAGCAACAACTTTTTCTTTAAGTAGTCCATACCGTAATTATATCAGAGATACCACGAACACCTTGACGAAGTGTATCATCAGCCAAATTAAATGCCTCTGTTATCGGTGTGGACTGTGAAACTGCAGTCAACAATTTGTCATTAGGAATAACAATCAGTGTGTCAACATTATTCCTCAGATTTGCAACTCCTTCCTGGGCTTGAATAGCACGTCTTCTACCCTCAAAAGAAAATGGAACTGTAGCAATACCAACAGTCAAGATACCCATGGACTTTGCAATGCCTGCAATGACAGGAGCAGCACCAGTACCAGTGCCTCCTCCCATCCCAGCCTACAGATTTAATGGCATAGGTTAGACAATGTCCCAAAGCAAGATATTATACTGCCTGCTTCTCAGAAGGATGGAATTTAAATTTTAATACTTCTAGAACTAATTGGAGGTAAAACAGTACAGAGGTAGTTTGATTCATATAGTTAGTGAATTTTGCCACAAAAGCCGGGCGGTAACATGTGAATCTAACTATACAGTCAATTATAGGCACCAAATACTAAAGTATCCTCCCTTTTTTACCCTATCATTTTGGGAAATTAAGTTGATAAAAAGTGAAATGCAAAGCACATGAAAGGAATGGACATTGTCATTCTCAACTTGAGAAACATAATTTGAACTCACCGTCACAAAGATCATGTCCGCACCAGCAATTGCTTCCTCTATGGCCACCTTGCTCTCATTGGCAGCATTCATACCTACACTTGGGTTTCCACCTGCACCAAGACCCCTAGTCAACTCACAGCCAATTTGCAAACGATTCTCTGGAAACACTGGTGATGCTTTCATGGCCTGAGCATCTGTGTTAACTATCCAAAACTCCACACCCGTCATTGAACTCTCAATCATTCTATTAACAGCATTAGACCCACCACCACCCACACCAATAACTTTGATCTTGGCTTCATTGTAGTTATTTGGAATCGAAGATTGTCTCAAGCTCTCTTTAACACTTTCACCAGACCCCTCTTTCCTTGAACCAGATAACATGTCTTTCCCATCACCACTAAGCATCAAAACTTCAGGGTGTAAATCAAGAAAAGGATCTTTACTATGATTTGGGCTGACATTGTGAGCCTTAGCCGAACACTTCAACCGTGGAAAATCTTTATCATTCCTCAAGTATGCACCCCACAAATCACCTTTAAAATCTAAAATCTTAACCGAATTAGCTCCACTAATTTGAGTCTGCAGTATCCCAACTGAGGTTCCAGTACGGAATGGAGGAAAACAAGGAGATATGCAAGTCGCCATTCCAAAGAGTAAAATCTAACAATTGAAAAACTTACAATTCAATAATGGGTAAAAGACTTTAACAACAAAGAAGCACAAATGCACACATTATTTTTCCTGAACCTGGTCATTACAAACCCAAAAGTCAAAAACAATTATTAAAAATAAAAATTACATTCATAAAAATTACCCAACATGCATCATGGATATAACACAGTAAAATCAACAAACTTAATAGCCAGAATGACCCAAAAATGGGAAATTGAAGGTTAAATAATTATGAGAATGATCCACATTCTAATGAAAATAAGTAAATAACAAACTTCATATTAAAGTAAAGTACCTAAAAAATATTGCTGGAGCGAAAACAGAGCGCAGGAAAAAAAAGTTATTGCGGCGCTCAAAGATGAAACGAGTGTGAACAAATAAAGGGTAGTGAGATTTGTCACTTTCAACGCAAAATTCTGAAAAAAATAGTAACTAACTCATTGACAAGACCAGGAGTCTAGCTACTTTGGACTTCTGATTAGGGTCCAATTAATGGTCCATGATTCTAACTCGGTATCTTTTTTTTGGGGTTAATTATCAACGTGTCAGCGTACATCGTACTACCGGGAAAATAAAGTTAAAATCCGGGTTATTGAATTGAAGTGCCATTCCATTTATAAAACTCACACCGGTGAAGATTGGAATGGTGACTGGATTCAGGGTATCTCCGTGAAACTTGGCTGTGGTTATATGCTCCAAGCTGAATTATGGGATCTATTATGTTTAGGAAATAAATTAATGAGGAATAATATTTTCCTATTGAGGAAACAATATTTCCTTATTATATGAAGGATCTTTTAAATTCCGATTCTCCTTATTATTATACATATTTATATAATTTCTTTCCTATTTTATTTTTCTGTATTGTCTATATAAAGATCATTATATTGTAATTATATTCATAATGAAATACAAAACATATTCAGTTCAATTTCTAACATGGTATCAGATGATTCTTTCCCGTTGTCCAGTTAAAATTTCGACAGTTGGCCACCTTATCACTGTCGTGCATGGTATTCATGTGCCTCCTGTCGTGCGTCTACTCCACACGCCATTGCCAAATCTGCCTGTTTCAGGCGACGATTTCGGTGCCATCCTACTCAAAACCCGACGCTTAGTCCCTCAGTGTCTTCCTTGTTCTCGATTAGCCTCTCCCTCACTGTCAAACGCCACCAAAATCGAATCCACCTCTCACCAGCGAGTCAAACGCCTCCACCACCAAATCACTCCTCGTTGGCTGCTCTTTCTCGGGCTGGCCTTCAAACACCATTCATGTACTTGAATCCCCGATCTCGATCTACTCAGGGGTGTATTTGCCCAAAATCCAAAAAATTTATTAATTTTATAATTTTCATAAATTTTCGAGTCTTTTCTGCAATTTTTGAAACTTTTGAGTCACTTTTGTATGTTCTAAAAGTTTTGGGTCACTTTTACAATTTCTAAAAAAATTTAGGTCACTTTTGTAATTTCCAAAAGTTTCGAGCCTCTTTGCAATTTTCAAAAGTATTGGGCTATTTTCATAGATTCGAAAACTTAAGAGCTTTTTCTATGTAGAAATCAGATATCACTCATCCTATTCAGATCACCTTAAATGGCTACAATTATGTCTTGTGTGCACAAACAATATGTAGTTTTCTCAAAGGACGCAAACTTTGGCTTTATATCACCAGTAATATCATTGAACTAGTCCTACACAAAAGAGAGAGTGCCAAAGATTTTGCTGACCGACTTGAAGATTAGGATAGCCAGAATCACAAAATCATTACTTGGTTTCGCAATTCATCAATAACCACCATCGGTCATCAATTTGGCCGATGCAACACAACAAAGTCTCTATGATATTTTCTTGCTCATCAATATACGACCACTGATATATCCCATCAGTATCAATTGATTTGAAACCTCCATCAAATGCGTCAAGAACTTGACCAATCTATTACAGATGATGAACACTAAAAAGTGTACATTTATTAAAAGAAAAATTAATTATCCCTTAATTTAGCACATTTGTGAAATAATAATTAAATTTATATTTTATATACTTTTATTCTAATTTTTAATCCTTATGTAGGTGAAATAATACATTGGATTCATAACTAGAAAAGTGGACATGACATTTGGATTTTGGGAGGCCAGAAACTTGAAATGACGTTCTAACAGTGTACAATTTCAGAAATTTTAACTTTGCGCAATCTTCGTAATTTGGCCATAACGTTTTACTCCGATATCGGATTGAGGCGATTCTAGTTCCAGATGAAATAAGACTCAAATATCTACAACTTTACTGTTTATAAGAATTTCTAGTTTTGAGGTTTTCAAAGTCGAAATTGGTGAAGACATCAATGTGTGTTGCATGTAATTTTAATTATTAGAAAATAAAGTAAAAAAAAAAGCAAAAAAAAAAAAAAAAGTAAAAGTAAAAGTTGAAATATCACAATCCGCCTTTAGGTGGATTATGCCAAATGTTTGCAAAATGATCAAAAAAAAAGTCAAAAAAGGAAAAAGAAAAAAAAAATAAATTAGTAAAAGTTTGTTGTTTGTATTTGATTTGTAAAGTTGTAATTAATAATTGAGATGCACTCACCTCTCATTTTCTCCATGCTTTAATTCAAAGCTTTCTTGTAGAATTTGGGAGAGAGTGTCTTGTGTGTTTTATTTCTTTTAAGCTTTCTTGTAATTTCTTTTTCTTTCGGTAATAAAATTATACATGTTTTTCTTCAAATCATCAGTAGCTAATTTCATCCTGCTGGGGTAAAGAGTAAAGCTCTTAATATGAGTGATAAGTGTGGTTTATACCCACTTATTCCGGCATTCTTAGCTTACTATTTTGTTAAGTTTCCATATCATTTAATGTATTTTGTAGTTCTTTTATATTTTATTTGCAGGAAGCATTAATACATGGATCTTGGGGCATTTATATGTGTTTTGGGACCATACAGACGCATCGGAAGCACGCGGGAAGAGCATAGATGCAAGACATAGGAACCAGTGAAAAGAATCACTGGCGCTGCAGTGCCCAACTTCTTGGCGCAGTGGCGTCTGCACGTCTGCCATACAAAAACTAGTGAGATGGGCGCCGCAGTGCCCGGCGCCCCACGCGCACAGAAACATAATTTTTAGGGTTTTTAGATGCTCAATGACCCCCAAAGTTTTATTATAAATACATTAGTTCATCCAAGACCTATGGAGGAGGCTAATACACAACAAAAACACAAAACACATAATTTTAGAGAGATCGAATGAGGAGGATTGAAGAGCGACAAGAGGAGATGAAGACGGTGACGTCCGAAGAGGAAGAGATTCAATTCGGGTTAAACCTTATAGTTTCTTTCTTAGAACTCTAATTATTTCCATTAGATTCATGACATGTTCTTATTATTTTTATCTTTAAGTCATGAACTAACTCCTTAATTCTGGAGAATGATGTAACTGATGCTTGAACCTTTGTATTGTTTGTCGATTTTGTTATGAAGTCTTATTAAGTTTATTTATATATTTTTGAGTTTAATGTTTCTTGGTTGCTGGCCACAATTAAGATGATGAATGTCTAGAATTTATCACTCGAGAGAGAGGATTTTGAATAGATCTAGAGAATATAAGCTATGATTTTTATAGAGTTCGAGAGAATATATAAGTTCCTTTGAAGTCGTTAACATAGAATCACAAAGCGTAACGAGTTGTTAACTACTAGATTTTTATAGAGATATCAAAGTCTGTAATTGATGATATTTTCACTGATGCTCGAGAGAGGGAGTTGATGTTTTCGGAGTCTTGACTTATAAATAATATAACTGAACAATGATTAATTGGCATGACAAATACATATGATACAGCTAGGTGAAATCAGACTCTAGAATCGCTATCGTATTAGTCTCTCATATCTAAATATTTTTATATATTATTTATCTAGTTAAATATTTATTATTTATTTTCTAAATAAAGTTAGGATTATCAATTGTAGTATTTAGTGCGAGTTAACGCAATCCATGTGGGTTCAACATTTTTTCACTGATTTTTACTAAAAGTTGACACCGTACACTTGCTGTATGATATAAAATATTGCAATAAGTTTTGTGCGCCGTTTCCGGGGATTGTTTGTTTAATTCACATTACTACTATTACCAAGTTATCTTATCTTTAATTTAGATTTAGATTTTTTATTTTTAGTTTATTTTTGTTTTGTATTTATTTTCTTTGTTGATTTTTATTTTATTTATTGATTTTTTTTTGTTTTCTTTGGTGCTTCAGTGAATGCGAAGATCCACAAGTCTCGACTCGCTCATGTTTGCTCCTGAAATAGAAAGAACAGCGATGAGACTAATGAAAGAAAGGAAAATTGAAAAAGAAGCAATGGCAGCTGAAAACATATAGAACAGCCCACGTCAGGTGGAAATCAGAGATCACTTCAAGCCGGTCATAGATGATACTTATTCTGGGATTGCTCATCAACCAATCAGCGCCAACAATTTTGAGCTAAAACCTGCATTGATTAACATGGTACAAAGAAATGAGTTTGCGGGTTCAGCTGTAGAGGATCCCAACTTGCACTTAAGGATGTTCCTGGAGATCACTGATACCATAAAGATGAATGACGTGAGTAAATAGGCTATCAGATTGCGTTTATTCTCATTCTCTTTACGGGATAAAGCGTGAGATTGGCTGCAATCAATACAGACGGGGAGTATCATGACATGGCAGGATATGGCCACAAAATTTCTTGAGAGGTTCCTTCCACCAGCTAAGTCAGCCCAACTGAAGGCATAAATTAGTATATTTAAGCAGCTGGAGACTGTGACTTTGTATGAAGCATGTGAGCGCTTTAAGGACTTACTCCGAAGATGTCCACAACACGACTATGCAGACTGAGTCCAGATTCAGTTGTTCTATAATGGGCTGAATAGTTTGAATAAGACTGTGGTTGATGCAGCAGCTGGGGAACTCTATTCAAGAAATCAGCTGAGGACGCCTACAATCTGTGCAACAATGAAGTCCTTAGAAACTCAGATTGGGCATATTACGTCCTCCATGACCAAGCAACAGTAAATGGTATTTGGATAAATTGCCATAGACTGCCAAGCTATCTTTTCACATCAAAGCAGTTCGTGGATACAAAAGAAGAAGCCACCATGACCACCATTTGGGTGGTTGCGTCTGGCTGAAGACGTTAAACTTAGCGCTAGCGAGAAGGCAACCCTTGCATTTTTTTATTTTTATTTTATTTTATTATGTGCTATTTATCTATTTAATTAGTTTGCATGTTATTTATGCAGGTAGCACGAAACACACAAAACCCGTGCAACCAAATTCTGACCAACATGAGCCTGTTCAACTTCATGTACGGTAGTGTTGTTTCTTACTTTTGCTTCTTTATGTTTATCTTACATTGAGGACAATGCAAGTCTTAAGTTTGGGGGTGTGTGCATGTAGTGTTAGTTCCTGCAAATAAAAAAAAATTGTTTTTTTTATTCCTTGATAGTAAAGCATAGTCTAATGATGAATTTGTTTACTTTTGATGAAATTTTAGAAACGATAAGTCTCAATTGATTTTTATTTGATGCCTTGAGTAGGTGATCTAGGTTAGACTCGTAAACACTTAACAATAGGTTTTTAGCAATAAGAATCTAAGTAGTTGGCAAAGTGACTAGTTGAAGAAATTGTTTGCCGATGAATGACCGTTTGCTTAGATATATATCTCAATATGCTAGTATTGTGATGTATAGTATGATAAGAAAAAGAAACCACCTATAATCGATAAGCGTGAAGCTATCCATGGGCGAGTTTTAGGACCACCATGACGAGAAATGTACCTTAAAGGGTAGGTGTGTTGAAGGAAAAAATAAAAAAAAAAATTGAAAAACATGAAAAAAAAAGCAGAAAAAGAAGAGAATAAAATCATACCATACGAAGCAAAGAAAGGTAAATACAGAATAGATTTGAGATATCTAGGTTGGTTTAACCCATCAGATCTCAATTTTTGAGAAGAAATCATCGAGTTGGCTTACTTATGAGTTGAGCTGTGAATGAACCTTTACACACACACATTGTGAGTCTGGCTTAGAAAATTTATTCAAGAACTTGGATTTAAGTCGCATTTGAGCACTTTGAAGGTTCTCTGATTTCATTGATAAGCATTCTTTGAGGACAATTTTATGCGTAACTATCGGGATTATTTTATTTACTTTTAGTTATTTTCATATTTTTGCATGCTTGTGTGTGAATGACGTTTGTGGGTGTCGTCACTGTAAGCCCTCACGAGACTATAACTCGTCCAATAGGGCCGCCTAGGGGGTTTAAAGGCTTGTTGCATACGCTAAATGCAATCGTGATCCCTACGAAAGTGGCCTAGTCAATTTTTTTTTAATTTTATTTATTTAGTTTTAATTTAGTCTTTTGCTCGGGACTAGCAAAATCTTAAGTTTTGGGGTGTTTGATAAGTGTGGTTTATACCCACTTATTCCGGTATTCTTAGCTTACTATTTTGTTAAGTTTCTGTATCATTTAATGTATTTTATAGTTCTTTTATATTTTATTTGTAGGAAGCATTTATACATGGATCTTGGGGACATCTATACGTGTTTTAGGACCATACAGACACATCGAAAGCACGCGGGAAGAGCAGAGATGTAAGACGCAGGAACCAGTGAAAAGAATCGCTGGCGCTGCGGCACCCAACTTCTTGACGTCACGGTGCCTGCACGTCTGCCATACAAAAACCAGTGAGATGGGTGCCGCAGCGCCCACTTTCAGGCGCCCCGGCGCCCCACGCACACCAGAAACATAATGTTTAGGGTTTTTAGATGCTCAATGACCCCAAGGCTTTATTATAAATACATTAGTTCGTCCAAGACCTATGGAGGAGGTTAATACACAGTAAAAAAAATACAAAACACATAATTTTAGAGAGATCCAAGGAGGAGGATTGAAGAGCGACAAGAGGAGATGAAGGCGGTGACGTCCGAAGAGGAAGATATTCAATTCGGGTTAAAGCTTCTAGTTTCTTTCTTAGAACTCTAATGATTTCCATTAGATTCATGACATGTTATTATTATTTTTATCTTTAAGTCATGAACTAACTCCATAATTCTGGAGAATGATGTAACTGATGCTTGAACCTTTGTATTGTTTGTCGATTTTATTATGAAGTTTTATTAAGTTTATTTATATTCTTTTGAGTTTAATGTTTCTTGGTTGCTGGCCATAATTAAGATAATGAATGTTTAGAATCTATCACTCGAGAGAGGGGATTTTGAATAGATCTAGAGAATATAACCTATGAGTTTTATAGAGTTCGAGAGAATACATAAGTTCTTTTAAAGTCGTTAACATAGAATCACAAAGCGTAACGAGTTGTTAACTACTAGATTTTTATAGAGATATCGAAGTATGTAGTTGATGATATTTTCACTGATACTCGAGAGAGGGAGTGGATGTTTTCGAAGTCTTGACTTATAAACAATATAACTGAAAAAGGATTAATTGGCATGAAAAATACATAGGAGACGGCTAGGTGAAATCAAACTCTAGAATCTCTATCGTATTAGTCCCTCCTATCTAAATATTTTTATATATTATTTATCTAGTTAAATATTTATTATTTATTTTCTAAATAAATTTAAGATTATCAATTGTAGTATTTAGTGCGAGTTAACGCAATCCCTGTGGGTGACCAGTTGCAATCACACGCGTATAACGCAAGCGCACGTATCGTTCAAGTAGTATAAAAAGTATCGATCCCACGAGAACTTAATACCTAATCTATTAATTTTATGAGGTCAAATGATTACTAGTATCTAACAGGTTGATTGATTGATTTGAAATGGTGATGATTTTAAATTTAAAAACAAGTAAATAAAATTGCACGAAAGTAGGTTTAAGAAAAATCAATATTAGGAAACTATCTAGGGTTGTCAATCTTTCTAATATCTTTTAAAAGATGAAGCGGTTATTTCATGTTTGTGCAATATATTGGTTTACTAACCTGGAACACTAAATTATGCGAAAGCCTATGTCGATGGTCAGACGCAAATACCCAGTATAACCCAATTGAACCATATGTCTATGTCAACCAAATTACCTGGATTCATTAAGTTTAAGTTCCAATTATGGCTACCCCCGCCCGACAGGTATATGTCTACCCTGTAAGGAAATCTATTAAAGGGTTATCTATCCTCAAGGAAGATCGTGGGCTATTAAGTCTAAGGCTGAAACCTAAAATTCCTTTGTCAAGTTTATTTTAGACTTACCAGATCAATCTTATTAGTGGCCAATTAACAAGACGCATTAAGCTTAAGACTTAATAAGTAAAACTTTAAATTACCCAAACTATAAAATAACCCTTTATAAACCGGTGATATTAGAATTCATCACAACCCCAGATAACTAACTTAGTTACGACACATAACTAGGGCTAGTAAAAACTTAAAAGTAAAAGACATAAAGTAAAAATGCTGAAAAGTAATTGCGGTAAAGTAAAAGCTGAAAAGTAAATTACAATAAAATAAAATGCTAAGGTAAAAGGATCAACTTTTACTACTACTAATTTAGATATCTCCCTTAATATAATATAATATATTAACTTGTGATTATTTTACCAACCAGCCATATAGGCGGTAACCTGATTAAGTCAAATTAAGTCCGACCAGCCATATAGGCGGTATCAAAATTTGTCCATAAAACTGCCATATAGGCGGTAAAAAAGTTTAATTACCAACCGACCAATCTGGCGGTATCATTACTTAGTCAGGTTTAAACCAATTTATAAATGATTACCAACCGGCCAATATAGCGGTATCCTCATTAAGTAAAATTTTAAATAGTGAATATATTATAATTAAGGGACATTAATCTAAATAGCAATAGTAAAAGAATTACTTTTCACCCTAGGAGGGGAAGTTACCTCCTCATGTTGAATAGTATAAACTGTAAAAATAAAGAAAGTAAATTACTATTACTATTACAGAACGTAATTAAAATTAATTACAAAACTGAAATTAAAATAAACTAGATAGAAAACTCTCTATTTACATTAGAGAATTCAGAGAGGAAGGTACATCTGAAACTGAAATTTCGAGCTCTATTTATAGGCGTCAATAAGCTCCACGCGTCGCGACGTGCAAGTTTTTGCTTGCGTCGCAACGCACAAGTTTCTTCTTGCGTCGCGACGTGCTGACGTGTCAGCTTCTGGTTGGTCCATTTCAGATTCTTATCTGCCACGTGGCAATTCGGATAAATGAGTCAATAATTGAGCTGACGTGGCGATGATGTGGCAATGACGTGGCGACACGTGGCGAAAGTGATTGTAGGCACCATAGAATTACGACACGTGGCACACTGTGATTGGCTGATGATGACGTGGCACGTTGACTCGGTCTTCTGATGACATGGCTGACACGCGGGATGACACGTGGCTATGCCGATTGTCGGCACCGTAGGATGATGACACGTGGCACGATGCACGTTAGCAGATCGGTTGTGATGTTGACACGTGTCACGATGCACGTTAGCAATTTTCGGCGCACGTTAGGCGTCGCGACGCGCCAAATGACAAAATTGCCCTTTTGTGTTCTTTTTCACTGTTTTGGCCACAAATCACCTCCAGAATGTCCTGAAACTTTATTTATCTACAAAATAACACAAAACACATCAAAATATTCACAAAACTCAATAAACTATAAAAAATATTAGGTCAAATGAGTGGAAAATAGTGATATAATTACCACTCATCACACCCCCAAACCTAACATTTTGCTAGTCCTCGAGCAAAACACAAAATAAAATAATATAAACATCTTTAAAATAAAATTTAACTAAGCCACTTTCTTAGGGATCACGGTTGCATTTAGCGTATGCAACAAGCCTTTAAACCCCTAGGTGTCCCTAGTGGACGAGTTGTAGTCTCGTGAGGGTTTACAACAATGATACCCACAAATATTTTACAAAAGTAAAAAGGTAGTAAAACTAATGCACACAAAAGCAAAAAGACAAGAGAAAATAGAATAAAGAAGTTAGTGACTAATCAAGTGAAACTTCTACTCCAAGTTACTAGTTTTTTTCTTTCTTTCTAAATTACCGAATAAGTAAATCCTCCAGTTATATTTACCATTCTCCATATGCACAGCCGACAAAATATTCATCAACTCATTTTTGCCAACAACAGTCACAAGTGCATTTGATAAGAGAGTAATATTTTTGTCCTAAAGTTTTATCAGAATTCACATCTTTTTGCAGCAGTGGAATAATTTTTCTCATTTTTCTGATTTTTTTTTTTGATTTTTGATTTTTTTATTTATATACAATATCTTCCATCTATGTAGCGAGTGTTGGGTCGATGGCTCCCAAACCAGTTGGCTTTAGGGCACCAGGTGTTAAGAAACCTCTACATACTTAATTACTCAGACTTCATATATATATATTTTTGCAACATCTTTGATCCATGTAGCGAGCTTTGGGCCAGTGACTCCCAAAAAAGTTGGCTTTAGGGCACTAGGTATTAAAACACCCATACGGACTTAATAACTCGGATCTTAGACGTTTTTTTTTACTCCATTGTTTTTTGAGATGCTTTCTCCAATTAAACTAGAGCACTGAATATTACAAACTTTTCAATTTTAGTTCATGTCAGTATGTTACCATGCATGTTGATAATACCTACCAACTGAGCATATGAAGATCCATTTTAGTCAGTTTTATGGAGAATTTACAAATTAAATAATTCAAAAAGAAATAAACAAAAATTAACTTGTTACGAAATAGGTTTGAGATACGTCTCAGGATTGGAAATTCCTTACACAGCTATCTCTTACCAATTTCACATTTTTAGTCAAAATAAAAACAAAAACGCAAAATATTTTTGTAATTTTTCGAAAATTTTTCAATTTTTTTATTTGTATTTTTCGAAAAATTTAGGACTAAAAATAAAAACAACACACAACTAAAAACAAGATACTGATCAACTAATTCCTCCCCCAAACCTAAATGAGACATTGTCCCCAATGTCTTAAACAGTAGAAGAAGAGTTTAGAAGATAGTACCTGGTTAACTGAAATTCTACACGAAAAGTTAAAGGTTAAGATCCAGATTAATCCGACGCCTCTTACCACGATCGTCCTCGGACCAATTTATCTCTGAAAGGATATGGTCAATTTGTGGTTCATAGGCTAAGATTTTGTCAATTAGATCCGGAGCAGTTCTCGCAGTGAAGAGGAGTTCTTTTAAAGGTTTTGACACGAACCCATTTCTCCGGGCATCATCAAGAAACAGATAAATAAAATCATAAAATCCTTCAACGTTGTACAGTCCAAGCGGTTTCTGGTGTATGTTCAGGTTCGCCCAAGATAACAATGTAAAAATTTCCTCCAATGTGCCCAAGCCACCTGGCAAAGCAATAAAAGCATCAGCACGGTTAATCATTTCTACCAGTCGTTCAGACATACCTGGCACGATCAGTTCCTCTCCGTTTGATGGTCCAATAAGATTTGCTTCTGCCAAGTGTTTTGGGATGATTCCCAAGACTTGATTGCCTCCTTCCTGTACAGCCTTTGAAACGATCCCTATTAATCCAAGATTGCCTCCGCCATATACTAAGTGCATATTCCTTGCAGCTAAGACTCGACCCAATTCATGTGTCGCTTCTACGTATTGTGGCTTAACACCAACACTAGTACCGTAAAACACACAGATGTTTTCAACTCGTCTTCTTGAAGTGGCTTCCATGTTTTACTCTGGATGTCTTCAAAAGTGCAATGATGAGTTGAATTTATAACACCTGAAAATGGTGAGTAAAATAATAGCACTAGTACCTGCCAAATGATAATTATTATTTAACAGTAAAATAAATCGTGATAGTCAAAAAGGTCTGGATCATGTCGGAGAAAATAAAAGAAAATAATAAAACAAATTAAAATTATTAGGAAAAGACAAAGAGATATAATATCTACAAGAAACTTAGCGGCTTGATTGAAGTCTATGCGTCAGGGACAAGCTTCCCATCCAAATTTCTTATAAATTGGCAAACAGAGTCTTTTTGAGTCAGATTCCCGAGACTTAAATGTTGTCTTTCTTTTTGGAATTGTGCATATAACACACGAATTTCGTGATACACATATCCACTGGGATTCGTCTCAAGAGTTTTAGATATATCATCCAAAGTCTCCTTACTCAAGCCATCCCTAATGAAATTAATCTTATCTTCGTGGTTATCAGACATCATTCCTAAAGAACGACAACGAGTATCACAAAACATACGAGCACATTTATAACAAAAGGCTGAATGTGAAATTCCTCCAATTCGTTGAGCTGGTGGAACATTTTCTCTTCTATTTCTTGTAATGCAAGAATTGGCTTTTTCAGTGCAAAAGACGTTTTATCTTCAGGCTCCACAGGTAATTGATATGTTTTAAGTTTTTCAGTAGAACTTTGCATTGCATTGGAGTTCTGAATGGTACTGTGTATCACATCAAGTCTGAAACATTCCTCACTCTTTTCATCATCTGGGAAATTCACGGCCTTGAAAACATTGAATGTTACTTCTTGGTCTTGTACCCTCATATTTAGTTATCCTTTTTTACATCAATAATGGTTCGACTTGTAGCCAAGAATGGTCTCCCGAAAATGATCGGCACGTCTTCGTCTTCCTCCATATTAAGGAAAATAAAATCTGCTGGGAAAATATATTTGTCAACTTTGACCAGCACATCTTCAACTACGCCTCTTGGAAATACGAGCGTTCTATCAGCAAGTTGTAGAGAGACTGAAGTTGGCATTGTTTCTCCAATCTGCAGTTTCCTGAAAATAGAAAAATGCATCAAGTTAACACTCGCACCTAAATCACATAAAGCCCTACCAAAGTTATATTCTCCTATGATGCAAGGAATGGTGAAACTGCCAGGATCTTTCAACTTTGGGGGAAGCTTCCTTTGAATGATAGCACTGTATTCTTCTGATAATTCTACTATCTCGTAATCCCACAATCTCCGCTTTCGTGAAAGAATGTCTTTCATGAATTTTACATAGCTGGGCATTTATTCCAAGGCTTCTGCAAATGGAATGTTGCTGTGCAGATTTTTGAACACCTCCAGGAAAAGAGCAAACTGCTTGTCCAGTTTGTTTTTCTGAAGACGCTGAGGAAAATGTGGAGGTGGAGTGATCTGTTTTTTTTCCTTTGCTTCTTTTTCCTCCATCTATTGCTTTGTTTATTTTGGAACTTCCTCAGCAGTTGTTTTAGCTCCAACATCTTTGTTGATTTCAGTACCACTTTTTAACATGATGGCATGACACTGCTCATTCCCTATGTTCCTTGGATTTGGTTCTGTGTTGCTGGGAAGATTACCTGGCAGTCTGTAACTCTTAGCATTGGCCAGTTGTCCCATTTGATTTTTTAGTGCTTTAATAAAGGCTGAATGGCTTTGATTCAATGTTACTTGATTTTGAACCATAGATGCTAAAGCATCGTATTTTGCTTCTTGCTTCTTCAACTGGGCCAACACTTCTATTATTCCTGGTTCTTTTTCATGCTTCTGGCTTTTATTTGGTTGTTGGAATCCAGGTGGTGGGTAGTTCTTTTGCCCTGAATTGTTGCTCCAAGCGAAATTGGGGTGATTCCTCCACCATGGGTTATAGGTGTTGGAATATGGATTGTTCCACTGTCTGTTGAAATTGTTGACATAGTTCACTGTCTCTTCTTGTTGGTTGTAAGATTCTGACTCAGGTACTCCTCCAAATGGTGAACTTGTGGATCCACCATTAACTTTCATGTTAAGAGTTTTCGGATTTTTGCAAATCATATCCAGCATGGAATTCAGTGCTGTGTTGGCTCCAACTTCATAAATTCCTGTAATTCTTTGGATCATGCTCCTTTCTGTTGGCTATAAAGAATTATTGTTAGCCATTTCTTCAATTAAGTCTCAGGCCTGATCTTCTCATTTTGCCATCATAGCTCCTCCAGCAGCAGAATCAATTGTGGTTCTCATTATTCCAGAAAGTCCATTGTAGAAGGTTTGGACTTGTAGCCACTTTGCGATCTCATGATGAGGACATTTCCGGAGTAAATCGTTGAATCTTTCCCAAGCTTCACAAAGGGATTCTGAATCTTGTTGCACGAAGGATGTGATGTCATTCCTCAAATTTGCAGTTCTGGCTGGTGGAAAGTACTTTGTAAGAAATTTGGTGGCTAGAGTGTTCCAAGTTGTGATGGAACCTGCTGGTAACAAATGTAGCCAAGCTTTAGCTCTGTCTTTCAGGAAATATGGAAAAACCCGCAGTCTCATTGCTTCTTCAGCTGCTCGGTTGTAATTGAAAGTACCGTAAACTTCCAGGAAGTTGCTGATGTGGGCATTAGGATCTTCAGTTACATTTCATCCAAACTGTACTGACTGCTGAATCATCTGGATGCATGTTTTGATGTCACACGCATTTTCTGGTAAAGAATGAAGTACAATACAGGAAATAAAGCCGTCGACCACCGGAATGGTTCTGTCTCGAATAGGTATTGGTGGTGCAACCTCCAAGGGTTCAGGTTCCATGTTGACTAAAGCTTCTTGGCCTTCACGCTTTTCCCTTCTCAACTATCTGATGGTTTTTTCAATTTCAGGGTCAAGCGGTCGGAGTTCAAAGCTTCTGGTTCGTCTCATGTAGTTTCTGAGAACCTGAAACACAAGAAAACAAAAACAATAAGTAAAAAGAAATTAGATACAAGTAACGTATCTAACCCCAAAAATAATAGTGAAAGATAAATAAGTCCCCGGCAACGGCGCCAAAAACTTGACCGGTTGCAATCACACGTGTATAACGCAAGCGCACATATCGTTCAAGTAGTATAAAAAGTATCGATCCCACAAGGACTTAATACCTAATCTATTAATTTTATGAGGTCAAATGATTACTAGTATCTAACAGGTTGATTGATTGATTTGAAATGGTGATGATTTTAAATTTAAAAACAAGTAAATAAAATTGCACGAAAGTAGGTTTAAGAAAATTCAATATTAGGAAACTATCTAGGGTTGTGAATCATTCTAATATCTTTTAAAAGATGAAGCGGTTATTTCATGTTTGTGCAATATATTGGTTTACTAACCTGGAACACTAAATTATGCGAAAGCCTCTGTCGATGGTCAGACGCAAATACCCAGTATAACCCAATTGAACCATATGTCTATGTTAACAAAATTACCTGGATTCATTAAGTTTAAGTTCCAATTATGGCTACCCCCACCCGACAGGTATATGTCTATCATGTAAGGAAATCTATTAAAGGGTTATCTATCCTTAAGGAAGATCGTGGGCTATTAATTCTAAGGCTGAAACCTAAAATTCCTTTGTCAAGTTTATTTTAGATTTACCAGATCAATCTTATTAGTGGCCAATTAACAAGACGCATTAAGCTTAAGACTTAATACGTAAAACTTTAAATTACCCAAACTATAAAATAACCCCTTATAAACCGGTGATATTAGAATTCATCACAACCCCAGATAACTAACTTAGTTACGACACATAACTAGTGCTAGTAAAAACTTAAAAGTAAAAGACATAAAGTAAAAATGCTTAAAAGTAATTGCGGTAAAGTAAAAGCTGAAAAGTAAATTACAATAAAATAAAATGCTAAGGTAAAATGATCAACTTTTACTACTACTAATTTAGATATCTCCCTTAATATAATATATTAACTTGTGATTATTTTACCAACCAGCCATATAGGCGGTAACCTGATTAAGTCAAATTAAGTCCGACCAGCCATATAGGCGGTATCAAAATTTGTCCATAAAACTGCCATATAGGCGGTAAAAAAGTTTAATTACCAACCGACCAATCTGGCGGTATCCTTACTTAGTCAGGTTTAAACCAATTTATAAATGATTACCAACCGGCCAATATAGCGGTATCCTCATTAAGTAAAATTTTAAATAGTGAATATATTATAATTAAGGGACATTAATCTAAATAGCAATAGTAAAAGAATTACCTTTCACCCTAGGAGGGGAAGTTACCACCTCATGTTGAATAATAAAAACTGTAAAAATAAAGAAAGTAAATTACTATTACTATTATAGAACGTAATTAAAATTAATTACAAACTTTTCAATTTTAGTTCATGTCAGTATGTTACCATGCATGTTGATAATACCTGCCAACTGAGTATATGAAGATCCATTTTAGTCAGTTTTATGGAGAATTTACAAATTAAATAATTCAAAAAGAAATAAACAAAAATTAACTTTTTCCGAAATAGGTTTGAGATACGTTTCAGGAGTGGAAATTCCTTACACAACTATCTCTTACCAATTTCACATTTTTAGTCAAAATAAAAACAAAAACGCAAAATATTTTTGTAATTTTTGTAAAATTTTTCAATTTTTTTTTTGTATTTTTCGAAAAATTTAGGACTAAAAATAAAAACAACACACAACTAAAAACAAGATACTGATCAACTAATTCCTCCCCCAAACCTAAATGAGACATTGTCCCCAATGTCTTAAACAGTAGAAGAAGAGTTTAGAAGATAGTACCTGGTTAAATGAAATTCTACACGAAAAGTTAAAGGTTAAGATCCAGATTAATCCGACGCCTCTTACCACGATCGTCCTCGGACCAATTTATCTTTGAAATGATATGGTCAATTTGTGGTTCATAGGCTAAGATTTTGTCAATTAGATCCGGAGCAGTTCTCACAGTGAAGAAGAGTTCTTTTAAGGGTTTTGACATGAACCCATTTCTCCGGGCATCATCAAGAAACACACAAAGAAAATCATAAAATCCTTCAACGTTGTACAGTCCAAGCGGTTTCTGGTGTATGTTCAGGTTCACCCAAGATAATACTGTAAAAATTTCCTCCAATGTACCCAAGCCACCTGGCAAAGCAATAAAAGCATCAGCACGGTTAATCATTTCTACCAGTCGTTCAGACATACCTGGCACGATCAGTTCCTCTCCGTTTGATGGTCCAATAAGATTTGATTCTGCCAAGGGTTTTGGGATGATTCCCAAGACTTGTTTGCCTCCTTCCTATACAGCCTTTGAAACGATCCCCATTAATCCAAGATTGCATCCGCCATATACTAAGTGCATATTCCTTGCAGCTAAGACTCGACCCAATTCCTGTGCTGCTTCTACGTATTGTGGCTTAACACCAACACTAGTACCGTAAAACACACAGATGTTTTCAACTCGTCTTCTTGAAGTGGCTTCCATGTTTTACTCTGGATGTCTTCAAAAGTGCAATGATGAGTTGAATTTATAACACCTGAAAATGGTGAGTAAAATAATAGCACTAGTACCTGCCAAATGACAATTATTAGTTAACAGTAAAATAAATCATAATAGTCAAAAAGGTCTTGATCATGTCGGAGAAAATAAAATAAAACAACAAAATAAATTAAAATTATTAGGAAAAGACAAAGAGATATAATATGTACAAGAAACTTAGCGACTTGATTGAAGTCTATGCGTCAGGGACAAGCTTCCCATCCAATTTTCTTATAAATTGGCAAATAGAGTCTTTTTGAGTCAGATTCCCGAGACTTAAATGTTGTCTTTCTTTTTGGAATTGTGCATATAAAACACAAATTTCGTGATACACATATCCACTGGGATGCGTCTCAAGAGTTTTAGATATATCATCCAAAGTCTCCTTATTCAAGCCATCCCTAATGAAATTAATCTTATCTTCGTGGTTATCAGACACCATTCCTAAAGAACGACAACGAGTATCACAAAACATACGAGCACATTTATAACTAACAAACATTCTTTTGGCTCTTCTCTTTTTAACATAGGTGCTCCTTCCTAAACCAGTCAAATGTGAAATAAAAGAGTCAGAAGACTCACCTGCCAATCGGACCCGTGCTTCAATAATCCAACGAATGTCAGTAGGAATACCTTTGATCATCAGTAGTCTCATCTTTTCCAAGCGAGCTTTGTAGATTTTCATCAGAGATTTTTGAGGGAGAGAAGGAAATTGCTTGTGAAGATTTGCGAGAACTTCTTCCATCCTGGAATGTCTTAATCTGCAAAAACTAAACACACAAAATTAAATCACACCAAATCAAAATATATACACAAATTGCATGGGTTGCCTCCCTACGAGCGTTAAGTTTAACGTCGTCAGCTAGACGTGACTTCTCGAACGTTAGGCTGGATCTGAAAGTGTTACACTTTCTTTTTGTCGCTCAAATGATTCTCCCCAGTAGTGCTTGACACGCTTGTTTTTAACCTTGAAAGTTTTGTTGGAGTCAGGATCATGTATCTCAATGGCTCTGTCTGGTAAAACCTTGGTGATCACAAATGGACCTGACCACCATGATTTTGGCTTCCATGGGAAGAATTTCACCCTTGATTTGTTTAACAGTACCTTATGTCCTACTTCCAGTTATATGCGCACTAACTTCTCATCATGTCTTTTCTTGGCCTTTTCTTTGTACAATTTGGTATCATCAAAAGGCTGATTGTGAAATTCCTCCAATTCGTTGAGCTGGTGGAACTTTTTCTCTTCTATTTCTTGTAATGCAAGAATTGGCTTTTTCAGCGCAAAAGACGCTTTATCTTCAGGCTCCATAGGCAATTGACATGTTTTAAGTTTGTCAGTAGAACTTTGCATTGCATTGGAGTTCTGAATGGTACTGTGTATCAAATCAAGTCTGAAACATTCCTCCTTCTTTTCATCATCTGGGAAATTCATGGCCTTGAAAACATTGAATGTTACTTCTTGGTCTTGTACCCTCATTGTTAGTTCTCCTTTTTACATCAATAATGGTTCGACCTGTAGCCAAGAATGGTCTCCCGAGAATGATCGGCACGTCTTCGTCTTCTGATGAGTGGTAAATCTATCACCATTTCCCACTCATTTAACTTAATATTTTGTATAGTTGCTTGAGTTTTGTGAATATTTTGATGTGTTTTGTGTTTTTTTATAGATAAATAAAGTTTCAGGACATTCTGGAGGTGATTTGGGCCAAAACAGTGAAAATTGGACGAAAATGGCATTTTGGTAAATTCCCGTGTCGCGACGCCAAGACCTTCAGCGTCGCGACGCCTAACATGCGCCGAACAGTGCTAACGTGCGCCTGGTCCACGTGTCAGAATCTGAAAAAAGTTTGACTTTGCTAACGTGCGTCGTGCCACGTGTCACCATCACAGCCGATCTTCTAACATGCGTCGTGTCACAATCCTACGGTGCCGACAGTCTCTTTCCCACGTGTCGCCACATCACCGCCACGTCACCACCACATCAGCATCAATCATTGAGTATCTAATCCTTATCTGACACGTGGTGGATAAGAATCTCATCGACCAATCAGAAGCCGCCACGTGTCACAATAATTGAAGCCCAACCACCTCGCCACGTGTCACCTTATCAGCTTATCCAGAATCTGCAAACCGACGAACCAGAGCGTGCCACATCGACAGAAGCTGGCGTAGCGATGCCAAAGGCCTTGGCGTCGCGACGCTGGAAGCCTACCAGGGCCTATAAATAGAGCTTCAAATTTCAGTTTTAGTTGCACCACTCTCTCTCATCTCTTTGATGTAAAGAGATAGTTTCTCTCTCTAGTTTCTTTTAGTTTTTAGTTTTTTTTAGTTTTTAGTTTTGTAAATAATTTTAATTACGTTTTGTTAATATAGTAATTTATTTTTTTACTTTTTACAGTTTTTACTATTCACCATGAGGAGGTAACTTCCCCAGCTAGGGTGAAAGGTAATTCTTTTACTGTTACTATTTAGATTAATCTCTCTTAAAAATAATATATTCACTATTTAAAATATTGACTTAAAAAGGATACCGCCAGATTGGTCGGTTGGTAATTCATTTTAATCTGGTTTAAACCTGACTAATAAAGGATACCGCCAGATTGGTCAGTTGGTAATATTATCACAAGTTTATATATTATTTTATGGGAGATATCTAAAATAGTAAATAGTAAAAGTAATTCATTTTACCTTAGCATTTTATTTTACTTTTCAGCTTTTACTTTATGTCTTTTACTTTTCAGTATTTTTACTTTATGTCTTTTACTTTTAAGTTTTTACTAGCCCTAGTTATGTGTTAGTTATCTGGGGTTGTGATGAATTCTAATATCACCGGTTTATAAGGGATTATTTTATAGTTTGGGTAATTTAAAGGTTTACTTATTAAGTCTTAAGCTTAATGCTTCTTGTTGTCTGATCACCAATAAGATTGATGTGGTAAATCAAAAATGAACTAGACATAGGGATTTTAGGTTTTAGCCTTAGACTTAATAGCCCACGATCTTCCTTGAGGATAGATAACCCTTTAATAGATTTCCTTACAGGATAGACATATACCTGTCGGGCGGGGGTAGCTATAATTGGAACTTAAACTTAATGAATCCAGATAATTTGGTTGACATAGACATATGGTTCAATTGGGTTAAACTGGGTATTTGCATCTGACCATCGACAGAGGCTTTTGCATAATTTAGTGTTTCAGGTTAGTAAACTGATTTATTACACAAACATTAAATAATCACTTCATATTTTAAAAGATATTAGAAGGATTCACAACCCTAGATCTTTGTGTCTTTTGTTATTTTCTTTAGTATTTACTTTTGTCTTTTTATTCATTTATTTATTTTGCAAAACTACAATCAACCAAATCAATCAAGCAATCATTCTTCACCCTCAATTAGATATTTGTAAATAATTAGATTCAATAATTAATAACAACAGTAGGAATTAAGTCCTCGTGGGATCGATATTTTTATACTACTTGAACGATACGTGCGCTTGCGTTATACGTGTGTGTTTACGCCGGTCATCTTCCTCCATATTAAGGACAATAAAATCTACTGGGAAAATGTATTTGTCAACTTTGACCAGCACAACTTCAACTACGCCTCTTGGAAATACGAGCGTTCTATCAGCAAGTTGTAGAGAGACTGAAGTTGGCATTGTTTCTCTAATCTGCAGTTTCCTGAAAATAGAAAAATGCATCAAGTTAACACTCGCACCTAAATCACATAAAGCCCTACCAAAGTTATATTCTCCTATGATGCAAGGAATGGTGAAACTGCCAGGATCTTTCAACTTTGGGGGAAGCTTCCTTTGAATGATAGCACTATATTCTTCTGATAATTCTACTATCTCGTAATCCCACAATCTCCGCTTTCGTGAAAGAATGTCTTTCATGAATTTTACATAGCTGGGCATTTATTCCAAGGCTTCTGCAAATGGAATGTTGATGTGCAGCTTTTTGAACACCTCCAGGAAATGAGCAAACTGCTTGTCCAATTTGTTTTTCTGAAGACGCTGAGGAAAATGTGGAGGTGGAGTGATATGTTCTTTTTCCTTTGCTTCTTTTTCCTCCATCTATTGCTTTGTTTCTTTTGAAACTTCCTCAGCAGTTGTTTTAGCTCCAACATCTTTGTTGATTTCAGTAACGCTTTTTAACATGATGGCATGACACTGCTCATTCCCTATGTTCCTTGGATTTGGTTATGTGTTGCTGGGAAGATTACCTGGCAGTCTGTAACTCTGAGCATTGGCCAGTTGTCCCATTTGATTTTCCAGTGCTTTAATAGAGGCTGAATGGCTTTGATTCAATGTTACTTGATTTTGAACCATAGATGCTAAAATATCGTATTTTGCTTCTTGCTTCTTCAACTGGGCCAACACTTCTATTATTCATGGTTCTTTTTCATGCTCCTGGCTTTTATTTGGTTGTTGGAATCCAGGTGGTGGGTAGTTCTTTTGCCCTGAATTGTTGCTCCAAGCGAAATTGGGGTGATTCCTCCACCCTGGGTTATAGGTGTTGGAATATGGATTGTTCCACTGTCTGTTGAAATTGTTGACATAGTTCACTGTCTCTTCTTGTTGGTTGTAAGATTCTGACTCAGGTACTCCTCCAAATGGTGAACTTGTGGATCCACTATTAACTTTCATGTTAAGAGTTTCCGGATTTTTGCAAATTATATCCAGCTTGGAATTTAATGCTGTGTTGGCTCCAACTTCATAAATTCATGCAATTCTTTGGATCATGCTCCTTTCTGTTGGCTATAAAGAATTATTGTTGGCCATTTCTTCAATTAAGTCCCAGGCCTGATCTTCTCCTTTTGCCATCATAGCCCCTCCAGCAGCAGAATCAATTGTGGTTCTCATTATTCCAGAAAGTCCATTGTAGAAGGTTTGGACTTGTAGCCACTTTGCGATCTCATGATGAGGACATTTCCGGAGTAAATCGTTGAATCTTTCCCAAGCTTCACAAAGGGATTCTGAATCTTGTTGCACGAAGGATGTGATGTCATTCCTCAAATTTGCACTTCTGGCTGGTGGAAAGTACTTTGTAAGAAATTTGGTGGCTAGAGTTTTCCAAGTTGTGATGGAACCTGCTGGTAATGAATGTAGCCAAGCTTTAGCTCTGTCTTTCAGGGAATATGGAAAAACCAGCAGTCTCATTGCTTCTTCAGCTACTCGGTTGTAATTGAAAGTACCGCAAACTTCCAGGAAGTTACTGATGTGGGCATTAGGATCTTCAGTTGCATTTCACCCAAACTATACTGACTGTTGAATCATCTGGATGTATGTTTTGATGTCACACGCATTTGCTGGTAAAGAAGAAAGTACAATACAGGAAATGAAGCCGTCGACCACCGGAATTGTTATGTCTCGAATAGGTATTGGTGGTGCAACCTCCAAGGGTTCAGGTTCCATGTTGACTAAAGCTTCTTGGCCTTCACGCTTTTCCCTTCTCAACTATCTGATGGTTTTTTCAATTTCAGGGTCAAGCGGTCGGAGTTCAAAGCTTCTGGTTCGTCTCATGTAGTTTCTGAGAACCTGAAACACAAGAAAACAAAAACAAAAAGTAAAAAGAAATTAGATGCAAGTAACGTATCTAACCCCAAAAATAATAGTGAAAGATTAATAAGTCCCCGGCAACGGCGCCAAAAACTTGACCGGTTGCAATCACACGCATATAACGCAAGCGCACATATCGTTCAAGTAGTATAAAAAGTATCGATCCCACAAGGACTTAATACCTAATCTATTAATTTTATGAGGTCAAATGATTACTAGTATCTAACAGGTTGATTGATTGATTTGAAATTGTGATGATTTTAAATTTAAAAACAAGTAAATAAAATTCACGAAAGTAGGTTTAAGAAAATTCAATATTAGGAAACTATCTAGGGTTGTGAATATTTCTAATATCTTTTAAAAGATGAAGCGGTTATTTCATGTTTGTGCAATATGTTGGTTTACTAACCTGGAACACTAAATTATGCGAAAGCCTCTGTCGATGGTCAGACGCAAATACCCAGTATAACCCAATTGAACCATATGTCTATGTCAACCAAATTACCTGGATTCATTAAGTTTAAGTTCCAATTATGGCTACCCCCGCCCGACAGGTATATGTCTATCCTGTAAGGAAATCTATTAAAGGGTTATCTATCCTCAAGGAAGATCGTGGGCTATTAAGTCTAAGGCTGAAACCTAAAATTCCTTTGTCAAGTTTATTTTAGATTTACCAGATCAATCTTATTAGTGGCCAATTAACAAGACACATTAAGTTTAAGACTTAATAAGTAAACCTTTAAATTACCCAAACTATAAAATAACCCCTTATAAACCGGTGATATTAGAATTCATCACAACCCCAGATAACTAACTTAGTTACGACACATAACTAGGGCTAGTAAGAACTTAAAAGTAAAAGACATAAAGTAAAAATGCTGAAAAGTAATTGCGGTAAAGTAAAAGTTGAAAAGTAAATTACAATAAAATAAAATGCTAAGGTAAAATGATCAACTTTTACTACTACTAATTTAGATATCTCCCTTAATATAATATATTAACTTGTGATTATTTTACCAACCAGCCATATAGGCGGTAACCTGATTAAGTCAAATTAAGTCCGACCAGCCATATATGCGGTATCAAAATTTGTCCATAAACCTGCCATATAGGCGGTAAGAAAGTTTAATTACCAACCGACCAATCTGGCGGTATCCTTGCATAGTCAGGTTTAAACCAGTTTATAAATGATTACCAACCGGCCAATATAGCGGTATCCTCATTAAGTCAAATTTTAAATAGTGGATATATTATAATTAAGGGACATTAATCTAAATAGAAATAGTAAAAGAATTAGCTTTCACCCTAGGAGGGGAAGTTACCTCCTCATGTTGAATAGTAAAAACTGTAAAAATAAAGAAAGTAAATTACTATTACTATTACAGAACGTAATTAAAATTAATTACAAAACTGAAATTAAAATAAACTAGATAGAAAACTCTCTATTTACATTAGAGAATTCAGAGAGGAAGGTACATCTGAAACTGAAATTTCGAGCTCTATTTATAGACGTCAATAAGCTCCACGCGTCGCGACACGCAAGTTTCTTCTTTCGTCGCGACGTGCTGAAGTGTCAGCTTCTGGTTGGTCCATTTCAGATTCTTATCTGCCACGTGGCAATTCGGATAAATGAGTCAATAATTGAGCTGACGTGGCACTGACGTGGCGATGATGTGGCACTGACGTGGCGACACGTGGCGAAAGTGATTGTCGGCACCATAGAATTGCGATACGTGGCACGCTGTGATTGGCTGATGATGACGTGGCACGTTGACTCGGTCTTCTACTGACATGGATGATGACATGGCTGACACGCGGGATGACATGTGGTGACACATGGCGATGGCGATTGTCGGCACCGTAGGATGATGACACGTGGCATGGCGCATGTTAGCAGATCGGCTGTGATGTTGACACGTGGCATGGTGCACGTTAGCAAAGTCCGGCGCACGTTAGCAAAGTCAAACTTCTCAGATTCTGACATGTGTCCCCGACGCACGTTAGCATGGTGCGGCGCAGGTTAGGCGTCGCGACGCAGGCTTCGCGTCGCTACGCGCCAAATGATAAAATTGCCCTTTTGTGTTCATTTTCACTGTTTTGGCCCCAAATCACCTCCAGAATGTCCTGAAATTTTATTTATCTAAAAAATAACACAAAACACATCAAAATATTCACAAAACTCAAGAAACTATACAAAATATTATGTCAAATGAGTGGGAAATAATGATATAATTACCACTCATCAGTGGGTTCGACACTCTTTCACTGATATTTACTAAAACTTGACACCGTACACTTGCGGTACGATATAAAATATCGCAATAATGAGAATATAGATTAATATTATTTATATTATAATATATAAATTGTAATCTGAATAAGTAATTTAAATTTGGATTAAATATTCACAAACTTTGTTACCACGTTTATGACTAGTTTTATTTATTTGGCATAATTAAGTACATAACATGACTTGTTATAAACAAATGTTATCACCGCTTTATGACTAGTTTTATATATTTTGGAATAATTAATTCATGAAGTAAATTAACTGGGTAATAATGACAATTTATATATTATAAAAAGTAAGATTTCTCTATATTTGAAATACTAAGAGTGGATCTTCTAGCCCCAATGTAATATCTCGAGATTTTCGGAACAGTGCTGGGAGGTTTCTGAATTAAAACTAAGGATTTGGAAGGGGATGGCATTCGAAAATAAGAGTTTATGTGTGGGAAAATAGATCAAAATATTTTAAAAGTGAAGATTCGTCACGTTGAAAAACGCATGGTTTATAGAACCGGTTACGCGATTTCTGATTTTATCGTTATACACTTAAAAGTTTATTTTTTCGGCTATAAAACTTTCAAACGAACTCTGATTGAGCTGATTCTTAAACCATCAAACTCTTTTTTCCGAGATGAACAAATTCATGATGAATACTTTTCGAAATTTGCATCTGAAGGGCTTCCAAAATATAAATTTTCATGAAAGCCCCATGACAATGACCTAGAAGTAATTTTGCGAGGGTCAAAATGTAATTTTCCGAATCTTTTCTATAAATTCCTGAATTTTCTCATAATTATAAAAAAATGGAAAAAAGACTCGGACCACCTTACGACCCCCCGTCCCAAATTCGGTCTTGGTGTCACCTTTGTCACGCCGGCTGCCTGTCAGCCATCACCGCCCAGCGCGACAGGCCTGGGGGTGCGTCGGCCACCCCTCCATCTTTGTAGTGGTCGGCGGCAGCCCCAACGCGCCGGGAAACGGCAAGAGGAGAGAGGAATGCGCGCATGATGAATTTTTCAATCCCGACTCATCACTTCATTTCACGACCCAAGTCACCTGCCAAATCGAAGCTTTCGGAGAGTACTACAAGATGGTGGTGATGATTTTTCCGATCCAAGCTTGTTTGAATGAGAAACGAGGAAGGAAGATTCAGATGAATAGTGACCCACAATGAACAATAGCTCCGATCAGAATTTTATCGATTCCAGCGCCTTCATGGGATCTTTTGGAGTCCGTATATGGCCTCAAAATCTCGGTAAGACCTCTCGATAAAAATCCGCAAATTTCAAGTTTTTCGTTAAATGTTCGGATGCATCCAGTAGTTTCGTAGAGTAGTGTAATCATATAAAATGAATTGTTTGAGTATTAGTGTATTGAATATGAGCATTTCGTAGAATTCGAGTCAAAACGAAACGAGTTTGATTGATCCGATAGAATATGCAAGTTTCCGATAAAAGTGGGTTTTTGCGTATAAAGTTATTTTTCGTTTTTGATGATATTTATGAGTTATTTATGATATTACGAACATGTTTGGATGAATCTGGGTAGGTTTGGAGGGTTCAGGATCCTTCCGTAGCATTTGCGGAAACTTTTTCGGAAGATTTTCCAAAAACACATAAACCGAGAATTTAGGTGAACTAGGGCTTGGAATAGTTTGTGATTGTGTTTTAAGATTATTAAAACTAAAAACATTGAAAACGGAATTGATTTGGTTATTCTGAAAAGATCCTGGATTTTATCGTAGTTAAGTGGAGAATACCGTAAATTGTGATTCTGGCGGCTTTTCACCATTTATTTTGACAGATGTGACTAGGACCTGAAGTGCTCATGAAGCCAGGTAAGTAACCCATGCGATGCGTTCTCGAATCGTTCTTTTCGTGCTTTATATATAGACATGATTAAAAAGGTTTAGGATAGTTAAAAGATGGATTTGAGAAAGAACTTCGAGATCGTGAATAGTTGAGTCAGTCGACCATCACGGGTATGACCTTTGTCATTTTAATGATATGAAGTGAGATTTTTGATGATCTAAATGTCTGTATATATGTATTGATGCGTTCTAAAGTGGAATGTTTGGGGATAATGCTATAATATGAAGTGAAAAGTTTGATGCGTTTGATGGCTACATGTATGTATTGATGCATGTAAATGTATAAACACGAAATGGTTGTATATGTATGTGATGATAAGCTGTGAATAATTTGAGTATACGAGATCGGTGAATGTAATAAGGTTGTTATTGTCTCGTATTTGCAATTATTTGTATAGAGGTTGAGATAGTTAAGTGAGATAAGGAAAAAATATAAGCTAAATTCTCTCCAAACAAATATGTTTATTTGGTAAAGATATTATATTAGAAGTTTATAGATAGAAATTCTAAAGAAGAATATGATTGATCGATAAATGAAAAGATGTGAGGACTGTGAGAGATATGAGATTTGATTTCGTAATAAGGTGTATATTAATATGTTTGAAATATATGTATGTATATGAGTCTTTGAATGATGTTTGGATTGTTTGTCGTGTATGTGCTTGTGTATGAGAAATCATGTGATGAGTTTATGTTATATGGTGTGAGGGCCTGTATGTATGTTCGATTAGATGATTCACGGTGTAGTAATCGAGCTGGTTAGGAATCCATTCAGACGGAATTCATCTCATACCTATTCTAAAATAGGTAATGAGTCCCGTACGAGCATTGTGTGTGTAAGCCAGCCGTATATATCTGTTGTTGAATGATGTGATCTTTGATGTATCGGTTGTTGTGTGTGCTTCGTGGTTGGTTACTTGATGTTTGTAAATATTTTTGAGTGTATGTATGTGTATGATAAAACTCGTGTTATGTATAGATCGTGCATGCTTATGTGAAATGAATGGATGATTTGAAACCGATGAGAATATCAGAGGTTATAAAGCGTGTTTTCTAAGTTGTAATGGTATGTACGTATATGTATAAGAATTATGATATAGTATTTGCATGTATATAAAAGAAATATGTTTTGAATTGAAAGAAGTGTGATTCTTTCATCATCGATTTGATGATATTTCAAATATGTTTAATTGTAATAAAGTATAATAAGTCTGACTCCACATCACATATGATGGAAATTTATTCGATGTAAAACGACTTGTTTGTGATGTTCGGGTTAATGCTTTGTGTGATTTGAATATTTGGCTAATAGATTGACATATATGTGAATATGTAGATTTGGAAATTTGTCATGGTAAAGTATAAATGATAATAAAAGTTGGTAAATCTGAACTTGTAACAATTTAATAATTCTGTTAATCTGTTGATATGTTTGACTTGTTTGTTTATAGTAGCATGGTTACTTACTGAGTTGTTAAAAATCACACCAAACCAGTTTACTAGTTTTGTAGGTTGGCTATCAGATGGGTCAACCATTTTAACTTTGAAGTCATGCTCGAGACGTGGATCACTAAAGTGGCAGTCACCCTCGCAAATGTCCTGGGAGAAGTTTTAGAAGTTTAGGATATTTGATTTATTGTTTAGTTTATCATGCTGAGCACGCCGTTTTTATTAAGTAAATATTTTGATTACTTGTGGTGTTGTGGGCACAGAGCCATTGAGTGTTGATAGATGATATGGGCACGGAGCACTTAGATAATGATTTTGGTGTGTTGGTATGGACCTGAGGTCCGTTATAATATATAATGTTTATTTCAGGTTCGTTTTGATGTTGGACTGAGATCCAGGTTGTCCAGTTTTATGATACATTATGCCGTATTTTCGTTAATTTAGAGGCTTATGGAGATGGGTCAATCTTGTCTCCTGCCGGTAACATCCTGCCTCTGGCGAGGTGTTACACCCAATATTTTAATTTATTATTGTAGTTTAATTTAAAATTTTCCATCACTTCAAACAAATCCAACATTTTTATTTCACTTGAATTGTTATTTTGTTTTACTAAATTTATTCCCTATGGATCGACCCCAGACTTACTGAGTTATTTTATTACTTCGACACTCTCATACCTTGGGGTAAAGAATCACTTTATGAGTGTGTCAAGTTTTTGGTGTCATTACCGGGGAATATTATTTAGTAGATATAATAATAATTTAACATCATTTTATTTTTTTTCCTTTTTTTGTCATTTATTTTTACTATTTCTCACTTTTTTTTTCTTTTTGTAAGTATTGTATTTGTAAATTTTAACATATAGTTTGCATTTAGATTGTATGAAACATTAGTCTCGATCATCTAGCGGTTGATTGAATAGAGAGTCTCCATCACCTTTATCATCAGTCAAAATGGCCGAGAATCGAAATGAAAATCCATCTGGCCAAGATGAAAATCCAGTTGATCAGGTATAACGTGAGTCTCAACATGGCAATCTTAATCATCCTAGGACACTCAGAAAATTCATGAATCCTGCCAGGACGGGATCACCATCTTGTATTGTTTTCCCCTAGATGCATCACATTTCAATTTCAAACCAATTATCATCCAACTTTTACCCACATTCTATGGTCTTGAATCAGAAAATCTTTAATCAGCACTTGAGGGAATTCAAAGAGGTATGTAATACTTGCACAAATCAAAATTGCAGAATGAATATAATTCGACTTAAATTTTTTCCGATAAGTATGAGATAATAATAACAGCAAAGAAAAATGATTGTGAGACGGTTCTGTGATGAGTGTCGTCACACATATTGACATTTTATCCAATAATTTGTATGCTCTATTACTACCCATTAGTTTATTTTATTTTATTTTTTAATAAAATCCTACATATTTAATCTCATCATTTTACATATAAATTGCCCAAATGAAATTTTTTTTCTTCAATCTCATCTCTTATTCTTCGTATTCTTCACTCTAATTGGTAAATTTTTGAAAATCTTTATCTTTTTTTATTTCCATTTTATTTGTAATTACTTATGTTTTGTGATTTTGAGAGAGAAGAAGATGATGGGAAGAGGAAGAGAGAGGACAAGAGATGAACATTATATAAAAGATGGATAAGACGGTCTAAAATGATATTAGATGGCTTATAATAGATAAAAAAATATAATAATGACTATTTGGGAAAAAAATCCATAAAATTCACATAATTTAGCTAATTTCTCAAATGATCAACAATCCAAAAAATATTTGTGAAACTCATTAATATTAATGAATTTATAAATAATAAATCAATAAAATATCAATTATCATGTCAAAATAATTATATTTAAGAGTGAAATCGTAAAAGAACCATAATTGTTTAATGTGGGGATGCTGAGGTATTATTGAAACATTATGGAGATAAATTGTATATATTAAATGCAGCCGGAGGAAAGTGCCAACCCCATCTTTTTTTTTTATCTAAATATTTATAGTTTTTTTGGGGTTACGATAATAGGCCGGGTATGATATAAAGATGTCAATATATATGTCTGTTTTGTATAATCAATAGGCCTCTGACATACTGTCATGTGTGGGTCCATATTTGCATTAGAATTTTAATTATATTTGAATTAGATGTCAATATTCATACCCGATCTATATTGGATATAAAAAAAATTGTCTCTAACACACGCTAATATATTGACTTCCGCGGATGGATAGGGATGACAATGTGGCAGATTCGGGCATGGATCATTATTCCCAAACCCAGATATTATTGAGAAATAATCGAACTCACTTCGAATCCGAAATTCCATGAATGAGGAAATTCTCCATTATCCCGAATGGGGATGGTTATGGGTATTTAAAGGATAAAGCTAAAATTTAGCTGCAGAACATTTGGTCAGGATCCATCAAAATATGAGATGATTTGCAAGAGCAGTTTCTGAAAAAATTCTTTCCCCCTCATAGGACAAACTCTTTTAAGAGGAGAATCACAACATTCACATAAGAGTCGGGGGAAACACTTTACCAATATTATGAGAGATTCAAAGAGATGTTAAATGTTTGTCCACATCACGGGTTTGAAACATGGAGGCTGGTTTCCTACTTCTACGAGGGTTTAACACCCCAAGGTAGACAAATATTAGAAATGATGTGTAATGGTGAGTTTAGGGGCAAAAATCTCGAAGATGCACCAGATTACCTAGAACACATTGCAGAGAATGCACAACAATGAGACAGTTGGCACTTATGAGTCGTTTGTAAAACCACAACCATCTGGTAGAGGTATGTTTAACCTTAGGGAAGACCATGACATTTCTACTAAGTATGCATCTGTAGCTAAAAACGTTGAGGCATTAGAAATAAGGAAGAGTGATCATGTCAAGACAATTCAAGAAGTCACATGTCAAATCTGTAATTCAAATGAACATGTCACACAAGTTTGTTCAGCCTTGTCAGCCCTGCATGAATGTCTCCATGACCAAGTCAGTTTCGTTAACACCTTCAAGAGACCAAATCCAAACTCATACTCCCAAACCTACAATTCTGGTTGGAGAAACCATCCAAACTTCAATTGGAGGAATGATAATCAAACACAACTATCGTAACAATCTCCCCAGGTGCACCAGAATTTCCAGACCGCCGAGGAAAACCCTTGAGGATACCTTGCATGCATTCATCGAGAAACAGAAAGCCATCAATAACCAAGATATATAAACATTGATTGATCTTAAAGATACTTTCTCCAAAATTACATCTGCATTGACTATTAATGAGAATGGAAAGTTTCATGCACAACCACAGCCAAACCCTAAGAGTCATCAAAACCCTCACGATGGTAGTTCTGGTAGTCAACAAATAGATCAAGTCAAATCTGTTATTACATTTCGCAGTGGTAAGGTCATCAGACCTATGCTTGAACCTCACGAAACTGAAGATATATCAGATTCAGAATGTAAGGAAGGGGTTGATGAACCATTACCTATCGTTGATGACAATAAATTTTCTCATGCACCTTTATTTCCTCAAATATTAAAAATAAAGAAATATTCAAACAGGTAAAGATCAATATTTCTTTGTTAGATGCCATCCAACATATACCATCTTATGTCAAATTTCTGAAAGACTTGTGCACCATTAAAAGAAAACATTAGGTAAGAAAGAAAGCTTTTCACCTGAACAAATAAGTTTCATTCTCTCAACCAATAATGCATTGAAATACAAAGACCCTGGTTGTCCAACTATTTCATGTATTATTGGAAATCAAAAAATTGAATATGTTTTGCTTGATCTTGAAGCTAGTGTAAATTTTCTTCCATTTTCGGTTTACCAACAACTTAATATTGACGAGTTAAAACCAACTTCAACTGATCTTTCACTTGCTGATAGATCAGTCAAGGTGCCGAATGGAATTGTGAAATATGTGTTATTACAAGTCGATAAATTCATATATCATGTGGATTTTATTGTCATAGAAACACAACCTGCAGCAGACTGTTACAAGCTAATCCTGTAATACTTGGTCGTCCATTTTTAGCAATAGCTAATGCCTTAATAAATTGGAGGAATGGAGTTATGATTTTTTTTTTTTGGCAATATGATTTTAAAGCTTAATATTTTCCACATGTGCAAACAACCATACGATGAGGACACTGAAAACATGAGTATGGAACTAATTGAACCAATTATGGAGGAATATATTCATGGGAGTTTATATGATCTTATGAAAATTTGTACATCTAATTTTCTTGAATCAAGTACGTAATTAGATTCAGATATTCCTAATGATTTTTTATTCGATTCTACTGATGAGCGGAAAATATATCAATATTTACCACCCCTTTTACTTAATATTTTGTTTAGTTTCTCGGGTTTGATGAACGTTTTGATGTGTTTTAGTTTATTTTGCAGATAAAATAATATTGGGATACAATGAAATCATTTAGGACGAAATATAGGTCAAATAAGGGCAATTATTGGACTTGATATTTTAATTTTGGAGATTGGAAACTTGAAAGGGAGTTTTAACGAAGTGCAGTTTTGGAAATTCCAATTTTGTGCATCTGTCGTATTTTGGGCATAACGTTTTACTCCGATATCGGATTGAGCTGATTCAAGTTCCATATTAAAGAAGACTCAAATATCTACAACTATGAAAGACAAAATAATTTCGAATTCTGAATATTTCTTGCCCGAAATTGATGAACCATCCAGAAGTATGTTGTGTGTAATTATTAAAGTCACTTTCAATCATTTTCAAAGCAAAAAAATAAATTAATAAATAAATAATAAAAATTATCAAATCACCACCAAACATGATAAGCAATTAGTGGAGCAATTAATAATGGATTTGGTGGAGCAATTAGTGGAGCAATTAGTGGAGCAATTAATAATTGATTTGGTGGATGATTTGATGGAGGCAAAATTTTGCCTATTAATACCAAGCCATTTCATTTGTAAATTCATACTTTCTTCTAAGGAATTCCTTAAGAATACTAAGAAGATTGTATCTTGTTTGTTTATTTATAGCTTTCAGTAATTAATTTCCGCTTTCGCACTTTCTTTTCTTTACTTTTCAGTTTTTACTTTCCGCAATTTAATTTTACGCACAGTACTTTTCTTTCTTTAATTTTCAGTTTTTACTTTTCAGTAATGAGGAGGTAACTCCCCTTTGCTGGGGTAAAAGGTAAAAATTTTATTACTAATATTTAGATTAATCTCCCTTAATTATAATATATAAACTAGTTAAAACCTGACTTAACGAGGATACCGCCATATTGGTCGGTTGGTAATTATTTAAATTGGTTTTAACTTGACTAAACTGGATACCGCCTGATTGGTCGGTTGGTAATTGATTATTAATTTGACTTAATCTGGATACCGCCTATATGGCTGGTTGGTAATTATCATGCAAAGTTAATATATTATATTAAGGGAGATATCTAAAATAGAAGTAATAAAAGTGGATCATTTTATCTCAGCATTTTCTTTTATTGTACTTTTACTTTATTTACTTTTCAGCAATTTACTTTCAGCATTTACTTTTCAGCAATTTACTTTCAGCAATTTACTTTCAGCATTTACTTTTCAGTAATTTACTTTCAGCATTTACTTTTCAGTATTTAATTTCAGCATTTACTTTCCTTCATTTACTTTTCAGCAATTTACTTTCAGCATTTTACTTTATGTCTTTTATTTTATTTAAGTTTTTACTAGCCCTAATTATGTGTCGTAACTAAGTTAGTTATACAGGGTTGTGATGAATTATAACATCATCGGTTTATAAGGGATTATTTTATAGTTTGGGTAATTTAAAGGTTTACTTATTAAGTCTTAAGCTTAATGCTTCTTGTTGTCTGATCACCAATAAGATTCATGTGGTAAATATAAAATAAACTTGACAAAGGAATTTTAGGTTTCAGCCTTAGACTTAATAGCCCACGATCTCCTTGAGGATAGATAACGCTCTAATAGATTTCCTTACAGGATAGACATATACCTGTCGGGCGGGGGTAGCCATAATTGGAACTTAAACTTAATGAATCCAGGTAATTTGGTTGACATAGACATATGGTTCAATTGGGTTAAACTGGGTATTTGCGTCTGACCATCGACAGAGGCTTTCGCATAATTTCGTGTTCCAGGTTAGTAAACCGATTTATTACACAAACATAAAATAATCACTTCATCTTTTAAAAGATATTAGAATGATTCACAACCCTAGATATTTGAGTCTTTTTTTTATTTTCCTTAGTATTTTCTTTTGTTTATTTTATTTATTCTAATTAAGGAAAACCACATTCAACCAATCAAACAATCATTTTCTTCTCCATATAATTAGATACATGTAAATAAATAGTATCAATAATTAATAACAACAGTAGGAATTAAGTCCTCGTGGGATCGATATTTTTATACTACTTGAACGATACGTGCGCTTGCGTTATACATGTGTGTTTACGCCGGTCATCTACACAGGTACTAGAAGCCGATGGAGAGAAGCGAAATTTTGAGGAACTAAGAACACTAGAAGACAAGAAAAATGAGGAAGCACCCAAATTGGAATTAAAGATTTTGCCAGAATGATTAAAATATACTTTTCTTGGAGATGAACAAACTTACCATGTGGTAATTTCTTCCTCTCTCACAAGCGATCAAAAAGGTAAGTTATTTGTTTTGAAAGAACATAAAAAAGAGGTTAACTAGTAAAGCTGTGGTAATGTATGCTACGATCAGATCGAGCACGTGGATCTGAAAAGTATCAAGTACGATCATTTTTTATAGTGGCAAAAAAAATTAAATTACCCTCGTAAGTATACTTATCCCATAGTTAAGGCTCAACATGAAGAAGCCTAACCATAGAGAGCACTAGTATTTCGAAGAACTCGAAGGTACTAGCTAAGAAGGAAGTATAACAATGATACGTTAACCGTGGAAGGTAATAGAAGTCCCCAGTGACATGTAAGAACTAAGGTTGTAACGGTAAAAGATATAAGAGGTTTAAATCAAGAGTGGAGCTAAGGTTTGTTCGATGTTAGGCCATCATCATAGTTTCAATTTTAGAATTATTAGCTCATATAAGAAATTGAGTTAAAGAATGTCGAGAATGACTAAAGGCATAAGGATGAGGCTCTTTGATGCATGAAGATAATTGTAGCAAGATAGTAAGTATAAAGTATTTAGTATTTAGTAGAGGTTCATGGTATGAGAACGAGGAATTATCTCTCAGTCAAAAATTCAAGGAATTATTCACTAGAGCCCATGAATTTTGGAGTAGTATGTGCAAGCATGATAAGAGAGGTATTATACATAAATCAGATGTTAAGATAAGAATGAAATAAAATATACCAGAATAAGAGGTTCCCAGAAGTCATAGCACTGAGTTCTTGAACAGAAGAGCATAAAAGAAGTTAAAGAAGATAAGAGTACCAAAGACATAGATGTCATCAACCCAAGACATACATGAGAGTTCAATCTAAAAAGGGATTCGAGGAGAATCCTATTTAAGGAGAGAGAAAATATAACACCTCGATAATCCTGACGACTACTAAGTTATGGATGGCATAATACATGATATAAATCATGTTCAAGCATGTATGGACTTACGAAATTACTTTCCAGACATTCGATAAATTCCTCGTAGTTCCGATACAAAATTTATTTTAAGATTCAATACGGATAACTCTTAGTATTCAGGCCATAACATTTTAATACGATCTTCGATTTTTATGAATTTTATATCATCAGAAATCTAAGATCGAGACCTACAACTTCTGCGTTGAACATATTTATAAATTCAAACCAGAAGTATGTCAAACATACAACTAAAAATTCCTATCTAGAAAATTCTACATTTCTCTCCAAAATTCTGATTTTTCTTCAAGTTAAAATATTACCAAATTAGCCCCTAATAAAAATAAGGGGTACTATTTACTCATCTCTAACATTTGAGAGGAAGAGAGAAACGTGAGAAAGAAATAAAAAGAAAGAAAGAAAGAAAGAATAAGGAAATAATAAGAAAGAAGAGGGAAGCCATGTTTCGCACCAAAAATAAAGATGAAACAAATACAAATCCACACATAACAAGCTAAGAAGAAAAATATCAACCATATGATACTTGATGGATGAAGGAAATCAAATGAGATGATGTAAGACCATCTTGACCCAACACTTGAATCATGAAGTTTTGATAGGGTGATGTTATGCAAGTGTTTTGAGCATCTTAGTGATTGCATTAAGGTAGGTATTGCACTAATAAAATTGATTCTATAAAGAAATGGACAAGTTTATAAAATCTAGTTATTGAGCTAAGTAAGATTTACAATGTTAAAGAGTTGTCTTGATGATAGAATGTTGACATAGCCTTTAAAAAGATTGAAGTTTAAATAAATGCTTGTGTGAAGGTTATGGTATGAGGGTATTGGAAATACATTTGGGAAAATTAGACATTGAATAGATGATGTTTAAGCTTGAAAACAGGCGGACATCGCCACACCAACAAGCCAGCGTCGCGACGCGTAATAAGAAATGGCCTCTGTTTCAATTTTTCTTATGTGAGCGTCACGAGGTCGTAACATGAAACAGGGGAAGCTCTCTACCCCAACCCTGCTCGTGTGGGCGTCGCGACATATGGCCATTTTCTAGGGTCAATTTTATCCATTTCAATTTCATCATAGAATATTAGAGGCCACTCCAAGGGTTTCATATCAACATACATCTAAGCCATACATCCATGAAAATGATTAGATTCTTCGTTTAATATATTATCCATACTCAAATACAAGATGGATTAGCTTCTCCACGGGAATTTCCCCAATTTCATCCAAGATTAGTGGTAATAGAGGATAATCGGTGAGTGTACACTCTCTTTTTAAGTTGACTTTTCATTTATATTATTTTAAGTAAAGACTTATTTTTACGCACATGCGGAGTTAGCTGATTTCATTACAGATATTTTATGAAAAAGAATGTTTTAAGAAGTATGATTTTAAAAGCATGATTTTATGATTTTTGGAGGCATGTGGGAAAACCCCACCTCAGGCTGTAACTTATGGAGTTGACGGATAACATGTGCACATGTAGAGTAGGACTGGGGGGATGGCGATACGTAATGCCCCCAGATCCTTGATTCAGTGCTAAAGGGATAGTGATACGCAACGCCCATGGACCCTAGTTTCAGGGTCAGAGAGTAGCATGGATCATCACTCTTGGCTCTAGTTCAGTGGCTGAGGGGACGGTGAAACGTAATGCCCCAAGACCACTAGATAGGCGTATGAGGGGACGGCGATACATAATGTGCCTATGAGTTAGGTTTTTCAGAGATGGGTTTTTCAGTGATCGACTTTTAGAAATAGATTTTCAGAGATATGATTTTCAGGAAAGATGAGTTTTATTAAAGAATTTTCAAGAGAAACTGTTTTATGAGGATTTTAGCGTTTTATAGACATAAAAGATTTCCAGAAAAGTTCCAGAAAAAGAGATTTTGAAAGAGCTTTCGGAAAGGATCAGTTTTCCAGAAATATTTTCGATTATAGAAAATGAATGTTTTATAAGTATTTCAGTTTCCGTTTAAAACCGTCCACTCACTAGGTCGTTCAAACGATCTAACCCCCCACTCCCAGTGTGTTTTGTTTTACAAGTCTACCCAGAGGACAGGCTCGAGATGATGGATACTGATAGCAGTAACTAGGGGGTTTGAGTCCACCAGGTCATGCATAGAGTTTCAACACTCTCAGTGTTAAGTAAAGCTGTCTGTCGGTCATTAGTAATGTATAAGTCTTATAATGAATTAAGAGTGTTTATGAACATAGTTGTAAAGATGAACAATGATGAGTATATATTACAAGTATTAAAGTATATTTTGTTTTGCGGTATTGGGCAAAGGTCTCTTTTTATGAGTTCATGTTTTGATAAGTTTGGTAGTGTGGTTCATAGTCAGAGCCTCGGGAGGATAGGACTGCATATTCCCTACCGGTGGCATTCCTCGAAGGGGGAGTTACAATGTTTCCTAACCACAATTCGGATAGCCTACGATAGAGGGATTGTTAAACATTGTGATGACCTCGACTTGTATAGTTCAGAAAGGTCGTTTGTGCTCTTCGCGAATTCGGAGGTGGCCGAATTGAGTACATATTAGCTAGGCTTATATGATGAACGTGTCTGGACTTAGGGAGTCCCACAATATGAAGTGTATTCGTTGAGCACTTTGGTAGTCGGTAATTTTTGATAATAGATAATGTTCGATATTATATTTATCAACTAAAATAATTAAGTGTTATTGGATAAAATTGATTATTTACTTTGACCTAATTGGATTAATCAAGATTTACACAAGGGCTTAATTATAAATTCATAAATATCATTACCATATGAGGATATTTTGATAATTGCAAATATATAATTAGGCTTGATTTAATTGGATTAAATCAAAGTGGCAAATATTGAACTAATTCACTTGCTAATCTTTGTCTTGATTTAATTGGATTAAATCAAAGTGGTAGACAAAGGTGATTAGTCACACCTAATTATTCAAATTTGGACAAATTGGATTAAGCCCACCTAAAAGTTAATTAAACTTTTATTAATTAAAAATTACTGAAGTTTTACTATAAATAGCAAACTTGAGGAATATTTTTATTAAGCTAAAGCAAAGCTAAATGAGCTTGAGATTGCTAAGCTTGTGAAAGGTAAATACAAGTAATTCTTGGAGAAATTAGCCTAAGTTAGAGAAGTGTTTAGAGAAACTTAGGAAGTTCTCTACAACATTTCATTTAGGAGAAATCAAGATTGGATCTTGGAGTGAAGCTTGCTTGCATTGGAATCAAGATTGGATCTTGGAGTGAAGTTTGCTAAACCTTGGAAGTTCTCTAACAATTTCAACAAGGATAAGGAAATTGGATCTTTGTATCAAGCTTACTAGGTATTGTTTGATCTTCTCCTAAGTTATGTTTTCATTAGTGAGACAGATAGTGATGAATTATGTATTGGATGCATAATTACATAGCTTAAAGTTGAAATTAGGCTAATGAATTGTGTTAGAAATTTTGGAAGTATAAACACAATATGCTTGTAATATATTCAAAGATTCTCATATTGGACATTAAACAATTAATAAGAGTTTGGAACTCTTAATTAAAGTTTAGAGTTATGGCTACCATTCAAGGATCATTTAACCACCTTTTGGTGAACTTGAATTTTTCATGAGACATTTCATAGTAGGATTCTAAATTTGTTTGTGTTTAGATTCAAAAAAAATGCATATATGTTTTTAGAATACATGTACGTTAGTTGTATAACATGTGTGATGGTGGTTATGATGCTAAAATTAGATTTTAGGTGTATTTGAAGTATTGCTAGAAAATTGAAAGTGTTTAGTATTGGTTTGAAGTTAGAAATTGCTCACTACCTAAGGCAGCGTCGCGACTCTGCCCCTTCAGTGTCGCGACACTGAGAATCAAACCTAAGAGCGTTGTGACGCTCACCCTTCCACATCGTGGCACTGAGATGTTCAACTCTCGAAGTTGCTCTCGCACTTTGGAGCATCTCGACGCCCAAGCTCCTGCGTCGCAAAGTGCAGAGCTGATACGTACTGAATCTTTATTTTATCCATTCCGGAGTTTTTGGACTCCGTTTTGGTTCCCGTTTTATCCCACTGTATCAAAATGGAATTTAGTTTTACATAAAATATTTTAAAATACACTCATGCTAGATATCCACGGGTTAGACCCACTTCCACTGCGTGGAGCACCGATTCGACCTTAAGGGTTCCACATCCGCTCCAAATTGAATGGAATCAGATGCAAGGCTAACCCCAAAACACATGTTGCTTGTTTGACATGTATTTGAATCTTTGCCTCTTTATTTTAATTTAATTATTCATAAGTCATATTGGATATGCATTACATGTTTTAAATTAAAATTTTAATTTTGACCCAAGCATGTTAATGACTTGATTGTCATAAATCTCATATGATTGGGTGATTATTTTTTTTAAGTAATAGTATTAATAATGTTGGAGCATTATTGGATGGTCCGTCTTGTCAATATGAAGATGTATGAGTTCTTACTACTTATGCCCAAGATCGTCATTAGTGTGAGGGTATACGTGCTCGAAACTTATGTTGTTCTGGTAAAATTTTAGATGTAGCATGATGAGTTAACTTAGTCACCAAATACTGTCATTATTATGATGGTGTACATACGAAGCTCATTAGTGCACATTGATAAGTATACACTTGGAACACGTCTTAATCCGAGATCGTTATTAGTGTGAGGATAAGAAACGGTTCAGGACCAAACTAGGAGTCACATGAAGTGATTGACCTTGGAGGTTTACCTAATGAGTTTATAAAGTCCAAGATCGTCATTAGTGTGAGGCTGGAGTAAATGTCATGGGATCCACTTCCCACTATGAAATTTTGATAGTCAAATTTCTATTTTTCCAATAACGGAGATTATGGAATTACATAAAGTAATGGGATGACACTAATAGATTTAAAATTCCATAATCTTATTAGTGTTTTTATATTGAAATGAACAATGTACTGCTAGTATTTAAATGTTATCTTGTAAAATGGATGCCTCAAAACCATTGATGCGACTTTTGGATTCTAGAAGGAGTCTTGAACTACTTAGAGTATGAAATGAACATCCGCATTGACTTAGAGTCAGAACGATTAAGGTTTGTTACTCTCAATCCAATGTCTTTCAAATTTATTTTTAATTTACTTAGACAGTACATATATGTACCAAATGCTTGGAGCATTATGAGAACACTCAAGGAGTTGTTCAAAGCAAATCAAGAAATTGAGATATATCGGAGGTTTAAGGAATTATTTCATGCTACGTTCAAGGATAATTGAGTGGTTAGCATTCATGTTTTGAACATGATTGACCATATCTGATATATAGAACGACATGACATTTTGATAGATGATTGGCTAAGCCAATATCTATTTTTGTCTTCTTTACCTGATACATATGTTGGCTCTGTGATGCATTCACATATGAAGAGCTTCATAATATGTTACGCTAGGCATAACATAATTTGAAAAAATGGAATCCCACTTTGTACCTCCATGGTGGAGCAAGCTCTTCAAAGATTTCTAGGAAGTCTAAGAAGATTACAATGAGATATTAGAAGAAATATTCCAAGAAACAAACTGCAAGACCGCTTATAGCTTTTGTGCATGTCTACACTGCAAGAAGTCTGGACATTGGAAGAAAGATTCTCCAGAGGTGAAAGGAAAAGCAGGAACCCTATGTACGTTTTGTATTTTTCCTATTACTGATATCTCATTAGCCTTAGATGCAAATAGTGGTTGGATGTTAGACACCGGTAGTTATACTCATATTTGCAACTCCATAAGAGTTAAAAGAAGGCTAAACATATGAGAGATCCAGCTTAGAGTTGACAATGGTGAGACATTGGATGTCAAAGCCATAGGAACAATTATTCTAGATCTCCATAATAAATATAAATTAGATTTACATGACTGTTATTATATGTCTTCTCTTATCAGATAGATAATATCTTTACCGATATTAGATTAAGAAGGATAAAAATAAACATTAAAGATGATGCTTTATGTTTATATGATAAAGACATGTTCTTTATCTCACGGCCACTATGTTTTGGAAACATATAGAGATGCCTTTAATGTAGAGGAAAATATAAGTAATATACCTGAATTAAATAATATGAATTAAGGCTTATGATATTGGACCACATAGGTGTTAGACATCTATGAAAATTAGTTAAGAATGGTTTGAATTAAGATCTTACCTGAGATCCTTATCCAATTTGTGAGTCATATTTCCTAGGGAAAATGAAAAAGACCACATTTCTTGGTGTTGGACACCGTACTGAAGATTTATTGAAAATAATACACAGCGATATGTGTGGTCCATTAAATAATGCCACTTATGATGTTTTTACATACTTCGTGACTATTACAGATGATAAGTAAAGATATGAAGATATCTATAAATCAGAAACATTTGACAAGTTCAAAATATTTTGAAACGAAGTAGAAAAACAAACCAGTAAATTCATCAAGTACCTTCAATTAGATCGATGTGGTGGATTAATGAGCAACGAATTCAGAAGTTATTTAAGGGAGAATTGAATTCTCACCCGATATAGCCTATCAGGAACTCCTCAACACAATGGTGTGTTTGAGTGGATAAATCATACTTTATTAGATATGGTGTGATCTATGTGAGCTATACAGATCTTTCATATTACCTTTAGGGTTATGCTTTACTTTACTGTTGCCCACATAATTAATAGAGTTCCATCGAAAGTTGTTTTTACAACTTCATATTAGATATGGTTCGGTAGAAATCCAAGTCTTAGATATTTAAAGATTTGGGGTTGTCTTGTATACGTTAGAGTTGCGCAGCGGGATAAACTAGCACCTAGTGGGTATAAATATAGGTTTGTTAGATATCCTGAAAATTCTTTGGGATATTAATTCTACGATTCTGAGCAACGAAATATATTTGTTGTTCGCTTTACCACTTTTCTTGAAAAGAAATTTTTGAGAGAAAGTGAGAATTGTAGAAAGATTGAACTTGATGAGTTTGATCCCAACAATAAGGAACCTGAGATGAAACCACAGATCCAACTAGGTGAAGGATCTACAACACAGGTTCTATAAGTCGAATAGAATATCAATGCCTCACGAGAGATTATTTTTAACATCTTATGTGAGCTTGATGTTCTCCTCTTGAAGGGAATGGATCTGACCACGTATAAATAGATGATATTAGATATCGATTCGGGAAAATGGCAGGAAGCCATGAAGTCCGAGATGGATTCTATGCATGACAATCAAGTTTGGTACTTAGTTGAACTTCCTGAAAGAGTTAAACCTATTGGTTTTAAATGGGTTTATAAAAGGAAGTGAGGGCCCGAGGGAAAGGTGGAAACTTTTAAAGGCTCGACTAGTAGCTAAAGGTTACACTCAATGTCCTAGGATTGACTATAAGAAAACTTTTTCACCAGTAGCCATGCTAAAATCCATTAGGATTCTTTTAGCCTTTGTTGCATATCATGACTATGAGATATAATAGATGGATGTGAAAACCGCTTTCCTAAATGGATTCCTCTAGGAGGATATCTATATGGAACAACCAGAGGGTTTCGTATCCAGTGAGACTTCAAACTAGGTTTGTAAGCTTCAGAAGTCTATGGACTTAAAAAGACATCCCGAAGTTGGAATCATTCTTTTGATGAGATAATTAGATTATCTGGATTCATCAAGAATGAGGAAGAACCGTGTGTTTATAAGAAAGTGAGTGGGAGCATGATAATTTTCCTAATTTTGTATGTTAGATGACATCCTTATCATTGGAAATAATATAGGACTGATGCAAAGTGTGAAAGCCTATCTTTGTAAGAACTTCTCCATGAAAGACCTGGGAGAAGCTTCCTATATACTAGGTATAAGGCTTTATTGTGATAGAGTTAGGAAGCTTATAGGGTTTTCAAAATTCGCGTACATAGATAAAATATTAGACAGGTATAGTTTTACCAACTGCAATGCAGTAAATGTACTTTTCCAATATGACATACATCTTTCAAAGAAAATGACACCTCAGACTAAGGAATATAGAGTTAGAACTTCTAACTTGCCATATGTGTCTAGGAAACATTATGTATGTTATGTTATGTATGAGATCTGACATCAGTTTCAGCGTCATTATGACTAGCCGATATCAATCTGATCATTGGACAGCCGTGAAACATATCTTGAAATATCTTAAGGGCACTATGGATAATTTTCTAATAAAAGGAGAAGATGAGCTATAATTTAAGGGTTATATAGACAATAACTTCCAAGGAGATCCAGATGATAGATAGTCTACATCTGAATATATATATTTACCCTTAATAATGGTGCAGTTAGTTGGCGATGTTCATAGCAAGGCTCAACAATTGATTCCACCACTGAGGCAGAATTTATAGCGGCTTTAGATGCTATTAAAGAAGCTGTATAGATTAGAAATTTTATCATAGAACTTGGCATTATGCCTAGTATTGAGGATTCGATCCCATTGAACTGTGAGAATAATGGAGCCATTAAGGAGCCGAAAGCACATTCCATGTTTAAACACGTGGATAAGAAATATCACGTGATTAGAGAATTTATTGAACGAGAAGACATAGCGGTCTTGAAGGTTCAAGGACTAGACAACATAGCAGACCCGTTTACTAAGGCCTAACCTCATAATTTATTCGATAAACATGCAGAGGAGATGAGACTACGGTACCTGATTGGAACTAAGCAAGTGGGAGTTTGTTGGAGTTGGTGCTTGGAGCACCAATCCGAATAATATATAGTACATTATATTTTATTATTTATTAATAAAATAACTATATTTTTATTTCAAACCTTATTAATGGTAATGTCATTATGCATATTAGATCGATATATATGTTGAGAATGACATCGACCTTAGAATATTCATTTTATGTGAGGTCCTTCACACTTTGATATCATTCCTCTCAGAAATCTTTCATGGTCTGGCCTCTAGATGTTCGTTGGGTGTGGACCGATGCACTCGTTAATCAAGTGCATATCAAGATAAGATCAGTCGGCCAGTATGTGTACCATAAGAGGTTTAGGTATCCATGTGAGTAAGTCACGATTCTTAAGACTTTGGCGCCAAAATCGATCATCTATGGTGGATCGCTTTTATTAGAAATAGTTTTTGATTAAGTTGTAAAGAATCATAGACGTGTCGAGATGAGATATGCGTCTTGGAAACTTGACGGTGTATTCTATATTTCCTAAGCACAAATCGGATATCCTACAACAGAGAGATTGTTAAACATATGTGATAATCTCGACTTATATAGTTCAGAAAGTTTGTTCGTGTTCTTCGCAATTTCAGAGGTGGCCGAATTGCGTACATATTAGCTAGGCTTATATGACGAACGTGTCTGGACTTAGAGAGTCCCACAATATAAAGTGTACTCGTTGAGCACTTGGGTAGCTGATAATTTTTTATAATAGATAATATTCTATATTATAATTATCAACTAAAATAATTAAGTGTTATTGGTTAACATTGATTATTTACTTTGACCGAATTATATTAATTGGATTAATTCAATATTACATAAGGGCTTAATTATAAATTCATAAATATCTCTACCATTTGAGGATATTTTGGTAATTGAAAATATGTAATTATAGGTGTATTTGGCTTGATTTAATTGGATTAAATCAACGTGGCAAACATTGAACGATTCAATTTGCTAATTTTTGTCTTGATATAATTGGATTAAATCAAAGTGGTAAATAAAGGTGATTAGTCACACCTAATAATTCATATATTGGACAAATTGAATTAAGCCCACCTAAAAGTTTATGAAAAATTTTTTTAATTAAAAATTACCTAATTTTTGCTATGAATAACAAGCTTGAGGAAGATTTTAATTAAGCTAAAGCAAAGATAAATGAGCTTGAGAATGCTAAGCTTGTGAAAGCTAAATACAAGTAATTCTTGGAGAAATTAGCCTAAGTTAAAGAAGTGTTTAGAGAAGCTTTGGAAGTTCTCTACAACATTTCATCTAGGAGAAATCAAGATTGGATCTTGGAGTGAAGCTTGCTAAACCTTGGAAATTTTCCAACAATTTCAACAAGGAGAAGGAGATTGGATCTTTATATCAAGCTTACTAGGTAATGTTTGATCTTCTCCTAAGCTATATTTTTCAATAGTGAGTTTTCTTTAGTGAGACATATAATGATGAGTTATGTATTGGATGCATAATTACATAGCTTAAAGTTGAAATTAGGCTAATGAATTGTGTCAAGATACTTTGGAAGTATAAACACAATATGCTTGTAATTGGGTCAAAGATGTTCATGTTGGACATGAAACAATTAATAAGAGTTAGAAACTCTAGATTAAAGCTTAGAGCTATGGCTACTATTCTAGAATCACTTGACTACCTTTTGGTGAACTAGAATTTTTCATGAGACATTTCATAGTGGGATTCTAAATTTGTTTGTGTTTATATTCAAAAAATACATATATATTTTTAGAATACATATATGTTATTTGTATAACATGTGTTGATGGTGGTTATGATGTTAAAATTGGATTTTAGGTGTATTTTAGTGGAAAATTGAAAGTGTTTAGTAATGGTGTGAAGTTAGAAATTGCTCACTGCCTAAGGCAGCATCGTGACTCTACCCCTCCAGCGTCACGACACTGAGCATCAAACCTAGGAGCGTCGCGACGCTCACCCTTCCATGTCCCGACACTGAAACATTAAGCTCTCGCAGTTTCTCTCACACTTTGGAGCATCTCGACGCCCAAGCTCCTGCGTCGCGACGTGTAGAGCTGATAGATACTGAAACTTCATTTTCTCCATTCCGGAGTTTCCGGACTCTGTTTTGGTTCCCGTTTTGTCCCACGGACCTGAAACAGAATTTAGTTTTACATAGAATATTTTAAAATACACTAATGCTAGATATCCACGTGTTAGACCCACTTCCGCTACGCGGAACACCGATCCGACCCTATAAATTCCACATCCGCTCCAAACTGAATGGTATCAGATGCAAAGCTAACCACACAACACATGTTGCATGTTTGACATGTATTTGAATCTTTGCCTCTTTTTATTTTAATTTAATTATTCATAAGTTATATTGGATACGCATTATATGTTTTAAATTAAAATTTTAATTTTGACCCAAACATGTTAATGACTTGATTGTCATAAATCTTCTAAGTTCTAACCACATCCATGAAGTATGATTTAGTTGGGTTTAACTCTTGCCGTGAAAACAAAAGATCATGAATTTAAATCTTATGGGATAAATGTTTAATTATGGGTTTGGGTATAATATTTAAGGAAGATTAATTTTTTGTTTGTTACAATTGTTTGTAGCTCATGAAGTGATGATTATGTAAATTTTTTTCCCTTTAATCTATAAATTTTTTGACAATTCATTAAGAGTATTTTAAGAATAGTAAAAAAAAATGGAAAAATAAGAAGATCATCCTTTAATCTAATAAAGATTCTATTAATTTTAATAGTCGCATTATATACATTTTCAATCTTATAAAATTTATGTATAAACTCAATATGCATTTGTGGTGTGTGATGTCAACTAATTCAATTAATAAAATTTCTTGTGTGAAAATAAAATGTTAGAAGTTCGATCCACACTTGTATAAGTGGAGAATAAATTTAATTGTTATCCGACTATATAAAAAAAGAGTTAAAAAGGAATTTGTTGAAAATTCTTGCAATATTCATTAAAGGATGAGTGTTTATGTCTTTTTGACACTAGGGGTGCAAGGAAGGTTGTAATCCTTAGGAGGGTTGAATCCCACCCCAAATGGTGCCTTTTTGGCACCCCTCCATGCCTTATAAAAGAGGCAATCATATCCAAAAAAGATATAGAACGAAAATCCATTTTTAGTCACTGTTTTCTTCTGGTTTTGAGAGAGAATTCCTCATATTTTCCTAGTTCATATACTTTTCAAGGAGTGCTCCTTGGACAAGAAGGAACCAAGTTATCCTGGGAGAACATTGGTCAATTGCGAATCCGTAAAGCACCTGTGACGGGGCCAATAAGTTCTTAAGGACAGAGAGAGATCTCGACTTGGATTCGTCATTGCATTTTACAGGTTTTTAATCTACAGTTTTATGTTTTAGGTTTTAGGGTTTTTGGTATTTTCTGGTTTGATTTGTTAATATCATGTTGTTTTGATGTTTAAATGACACGTATCAGACTACAATCTTAAGAACTTATTGAAGTGTTGTTAAATATTAAATTACATGCGTAGTTAAGGAAATTTCTGGAAAAAATACACTCTGTGCATGAAAAAACTCGTAGGCCGTTCGAACACCCGACGAACGTAAATGCTTAAATCTGAAATTTTGTAAGAACGTTCGAACGCGTATTCAAACGCCACTCGAACGCAAGCCTTCTGCCTAAGAATGTTCGAACGCGTCTTAAACGCAACTCGAACGCAAACTCTCTGGAATCATTCTGTTCGAACGCATTTTCCAACGCTATACGAACGTGAACTCTCTAGAATCATTCCGTTTGAACGCGTTATCAAACGCTACTCGAACGTGAACTCTCTAGAAACACTTCGTTCGAACACGTTATCAAACGCAACATGAACGTACACACACTGGACAGTCTCGTTCGAACTTAGATACGAACGCGACACTAACGAAATAGTCCTGGAATTGTTATAAACTGCAAACTTAAATTAATATTAACTTAGTAAATCATATATTGTAACACATTAATCTTGGTAGTATAGATTTAAGTTATTATTAGGTTGTTCAATTATCACAAGCATACACTTAGTGATAAGTTGAAATTGATTGTGTGTTGCATACTTGGGGTGAGAATTTAAAGTGTAATCATACATAAGAAATTCCATCCAATCTTGATTGACACTTACACATATATCTACACATATCGTATATTGTCTGTGCTATTGAATAAGTGTAGTTCTGGGTTTGAATTGCTAAAAGATCCTATTGGAAAAGTGTTTACAGAATATTCTGTCAAAAAGGCGATAAGAACCCAAGTGGTCAGGGATTTAAGTGGTTACTCCGGACCCCCCTCGTCATCTGGGAATATTCGTTTATTCATTTTTCTAAAGAATCTTTAGTTGAAATTCAAGGACTTGTGTTTATTGGAACCACCGTCCAATAGAACAACAAGTGGGAACCTAGTATATCACTTTGAACAAGATCATTCGTTGATCGTTGTACAATTTGTCTTTTGTAGACTAATTGACCCCTGTTGATTTTTCCAGTTACAAATGGCTAGCGGAAACATCACAGTACCGGTCTCTCATGGAGAAAAGCCGAAGAAATTTGGTGGGGCAAATTTCAAACAGTGGCAGAGCAAAATGTTGTTCTACCTGATAACTCTCCAGTTGGCCAATTTCCTCAAGGATCCTCTGGATCCTGTGGAGGGTGAATCGAAAACGGCCAAGGAACTGTGAGAACAGACATGGCTGTCTGGAGACTTCCTGTGCAATAACTACCTTTTGGGTGGTCTTGATAATACCTTGTACAATGTGTACCAAGGCATGACTTCTGCGAAGATTCTCTGGGAATCTCTCGAGAAGAAATATAAAACCGAGGATGCCGAACAAAAGAAATTTGTCGTGGGTAGGTTCCTAGACTACAAGATGGTAGATTCAAGGATGGTGATGTCTCAGTTGGGAGAACTGCAATTGATCATTCATGAAATACTGGATGAGGGAATGAAACTCTGTGAGATGTTTCAAGTTACCGCCATAATTGAAAAATTACCTCCATCATGGAAGGACTTCAGAAGCTATCTGAAACACAAAAAGAAGTAGATGAGCCTTGAAGACCACAGTGTTCGATTGAGAATCGAGGAGGACAACGGGATGTCCGAGAAGGCCAGCTACAAGACTATGGAGTCTAAGGCCAACATCATTGAGGGTGTAAAGGGTGGCAAGAAGAGAAAGAATAGTGGAGCTGATTCTTCGAACAAGAAGTTCAAGGGGAAATGCTACAACTGTGGAAAGAGCGGTCATATGTCAAAGGACTGCAGAAACAATAAGTCTCAGGACAAGGGCAAGAAAAAGAAAAATGAGGCCCATGTCACTGAAGGTGAGCAGCTGACTGATGAGATCTCAGAGATGGAACTATCACCAGTGGTAACCGAAGCCAACATAGTTGGGAATCCGAGAGAATGGTGGGTAGACATTGGGGATACTCGTCATATCTGTGCAGATAGCAAGATGTTTTCCTTGTATCAGAAGGTCGATGGCGGCGATCAACTGACAATGGGAAACTCATCTACCTCTCAGGTGGTTGGACAAGGCACAGTGGTTCTGAAGATGACATCCGGAAAGGAGCTAACATTGAAGAATGTACTGCATGTTCCAGATATTCGGAAGAACTTAGTCTCAGGATCTCTCCTTAGTAAGGCTGGTTTTAAGCTTGTATTTGTTTCTGATAAGTTTGTAATGACAAAGAATGATATGTATGTAGGAAAAGGTTACCTAACTGAGGGCCTTTTCAAACTAAATGTAATGACTGTCAATCGTGCTATTAATAAAGCTAGTACTTCTGCTTATATTATTGAGTCACAAAATGTATGCCATGGGAGGTTAGGACATGTTAATTATGATACCATGCGTAAATTAATTAACATGGACCTTATACCTAAATTTGTAATTGATAGCCAACATATGTGTGAGGCATGCGTTGAAGCAAAAATGCATAGAACATCATTTCATTCTGTTGAAAGCAGTTCTGAACCTTTAGAACTTGTACACACTGACGTGTGTGACATGAATATTGTGCAAATAAGAGGCGGTAAAAAGTACTTTGTCACTTTTATCGATGACAGCACAAGATTATGCTATGTGTACTTGTTGAGAAGCAAAGCTGAAGCTATTGAGAGCTTTGTACATTATAAGAACGAAGTTGAAAATCAACTTGGCAAGAAAATCAAAAGAATCAGGAGTGATAAAGGTGGTGAATATGTTTCACCATTCAGTGAATATTGTTCTGTGCACGGAATTATTCATGAAACCACTGCTTCTTATTTTCCTCAACAGAACGGAATTGCGGAGCGCAAAAACCGAATGTTGAAGGAAATGATGAACGCCATGTTGATGAGTTTGGGTTTACCCCAGAACTTGTGAGGGAAGCTTTGCTTTCCGCGAACTATGTTCTAAACAAGCTTCCCCACAGAAGATTGGACAAGACACCATATGAGTTGTGGAAAGATTTCATACCTTCCTACAAATACCTAAAAGTGTGGGGGTATCTTGCCAAAGTAATGGTTCCTAAACCTAAGAATGTTAGAATATGACCCAAAACTGTTGATTATATATTCATAGGATATGTTCGCAATAGTAGTGCGTATCGATTCTTGGTACACAAATCTGAGATTCCTGACATCAATCCGAATATGATAATTGAGTCAAAGAATGCGACATTTTTTGAAGAGACGTTTCCTTGTAAGGAAAGACAAAGAACAGAGTCTCTCAAAAGAATGGTTGATACTGTCAAGGACAGTGATCGGGTTGACCAAGAATCAGATCAACGTGTAAATGCTGAGACAATCGAGCCTAGACGTAGCAAAAGAGCTAGAACGTCTAAGTCGTTTGGTCCCGATTTTCTGACATACTTGTTAGAAAATGAGCCTCAAAGCTATAAAGAAGTTATAAGTTATGTCTTCTCCGGAGGCACCTCTTTGGAAAGAGGCTATTAACAGTGAGATTGATTCAATCCTACAGAACCATACTTGGGAGTTGGTTGATCTTCCACCAGGTTGTAAGCCACTGGGCTACAAATGGATATTCAAAAGGAAGATGAAAACGGATGGATCAATAGATAAGTACAAGGCAAGACTTGTCATAAAAGGTTATAGACAAAATGAAGGCCTTGATTACTTTGACACCTATTCATCAGTGACTCGTATCACATCAATAAGAATGCTCATAGCCATAGCAGCTATATTTTGTCTTGAAATACATCAAATGGATGTAAAGACAGCATTCTTGAATGATGAATTGGATGAAGAGATTTACATGGAACAACCAGAAGGGTTTAGTGTTCCTGGACAATAACAGAAGGTGTGCAAACTTGTAAAATCCTTGTACGGATTAAAACAAGCACCTAAACAATGGCATGAGAAATTTGACAAAGAGATGTTGTCAAGTGGGTTCAAAATCAATGAGTGTGATAAGTGTGTGTACACCAAATCAACTCAAAAGGATATGTCATTGTGTGTCTCTATGTAGACGATATGCTGATAATTGGTAGTAATCATGAAATGATTCAGTCTACCAAAAACGTGTTATCCAGCAGATTTGATATGAAGATTTGGGAGTAGCTGATGTGATCCTAGGAATTAAGATTTCTAGGACATCAAACGGATATATATTATCTCAGACTCATTATATTGAGAAGATACTTGATAAATATATCAAAGGGGATCTAAATGTGGCTAGAACCCCTGTAGACCTAACTCTTCATCTATCAAAGAATACTGGTTCAAGCGTATCGCAATTATAGTATTCGAGAATCATCGGAAGTCTGATGTATCTCACGAATTGCACACGACCTGATATCGCTCAAGCTGTGAACCGGCTTAGCAGATATACGAGCAATCCAGGACATAACCATTGGAAATCTATAGTAAGAGTTTTGAGGTATCTGAGAGAAACTTCAAAATATGGGCTACATTACGAGAGATATCCTGTTGTACTAGAGGGATACAGTGATGCTAACAGGATATCTGATACGGTGGATTCCAAATCTACGAGTAGATTTGTTTTCACACTTGGTAATGCAGCCGTGTCATGGAAATCCTCGAGGCAAACATGTATTGCTCGGTCTACTATTGAATCAGAGTTCATAGCATTAGACAAAACAACGGAAGAAACAAAATGGCTTAGAAACTTCCTGGAGGATATTCCTAGTTGGCCCAAACCGGTGCCAGCGATTAGCATACATTGTGATAGCCATGATGTTAACAAATGGGGACGAAAAATGATGTTAGAAGAGTAAAATTGACTTTTCGTAGGCACTTTGCAACTGTAGCAAGCGTTTGCATGCATTGAAATACGACGTCGTTTCATCGTTTGCAATTCCAAATGACAATCGGTGGTCCAGCATTTTTTTTCTTTATCATCCCAAAAACCTAGCAAAACCAAAAGCAAAAAACATGCTCTCCCGCCATTAGTTGCACCAAGCAACTTCACCAAACTAAAGAAAGAGCGAGGCACCAAACTGAAGAAAGAGTGAAACACCAATTTGTTATTGAGTATTCAAAATTTGGAAGAGTGAAATTTTGAACAACGTAAGTTTCGGGATTTCATGTTAAAATCATTAAATTTTATAAGAAAATATGTACGATTAATGGATCTGTAAGTCGTTTTGCTCTTGGAACTTTTTAGGATTATGAAACCCTAATTTCTGTAAATGGCTCATCTGTAAAACCTTACATCTTTTTGGGGGTTTTATAGGAAATGTAGTTTTATGGCTTTGGGCTATGACAAGTCTTTTTTTTTTTTTTTTTCTTTTTTTTTTTGCATGTGGTTGTTCGTTTTTATGTCTATTTTTTTTTATATCTTTTTGGGGGATTTACAGGTAACTATGTTACCAATGGAGTTAGTCTTAAGATTTAAAGGCCAAAGATACCCTCTATGATTGATTGACCTTGATACATACAATATTGGAAAGATTAAGAATGAAGCTTTGAAAATAACTAGGGTTTATATATGGCTATGATTCTGAGGAAAAAATACTGTTAAATGCTATAAACCCTGAGAGTAAGTTGAATATAATGTTGGATCTGAAGATGGGTTAAAATATTTGTTTGGCTTATATGCTTCAT